>JASSUY010006138.1:0-58667 GCA_032466535.1 Forpus xanthops | reverse complement strand
CCCCCCCCCCCCCCCCCCCCCCCCCCCCCCCCCCCCCCCCCCCCCCCCCCCCCCCCGCGGAGGAGAGAGAAGCTAGGGAATATGCAATTTGGAGACCTGGATGCATTTTAGCGTAGTGGTCTCCCTAATAAGGCGCAGGACAGGGTTGTATAGGTGTTGATACACCTCAAAACACAGATGGGCATTTGGTGAGATTTTCAAAAACTCCTATGACTTTCATCAGAGTTAAGAGATGTTAAAAGCTCACCTCTTCATACCTTTACATTCCTAAGTATTTTTAAATGATCTGCTCTGAAAAACACCCAGTGCTTACCAAATTGCCTTGCTTTTGAGAAATTTGAATAGCTAAAGCAATGCATTGTTTTCAATGGATTTAATGGGTTCCACTTTTGTCTAACAGCCAGAAAGTGAACACTAAGCCTGGACCAATTTGACTTATTTTAGGCATCTGAAAATGCAGTGTGTGAATCTCAGCTAGTTGCTGATCTACCTATAGTTGCTGGAGAGAACAGATACCTCAGAAAGGGATGACTGAACTCCTGGAAGTGCCTGTCTTTCTCCCATGACAACAGAGCATAAGCAACAAGCTTAGATTAGATGCTTAATTCATAACAGCTGAAGCCAGATGAGATGAATTCCTCCTCCTTCAGTCACTTAGCCAAAGGCATACAGAAAACAACGGGAGAGTGAAACACTGAATTCTGCCTCCCAAACATCTAGCCAGTGTTTAATCACTGAACTGAACTTCCCACTTGAGAGGAGATGTCAAAGGCTGTTGCTAAACCAATTCCAATTGGTACAGAACAGAAAACATGAAAGTTATGCTGACTAATAAATACAGAGTTGGGAGCTGGAAGGAGCAAAAGGGAGAAACTCAGGCTCAAAGCCTTTCCCCACAAACTAACTAGTTCATGACAGGAGTGGCATCACAGACACTCACAGGCTGCAGCCACCAAAGGGAAGAGCACTGTTAATGTAGAAGCAGGACTGCCCAGACATGGGTCCTGACAGCCAGAATCCAAAAGCAAAACCAGTTCCAACTGACCAGCAATGCTAGCTTTTCTCCTTGCATATTTAACTCACTACCCTGATGAAGGTCAAAAGCACAAGTTTTTCCCTTAAAAATATAACTTAATAATGAGGAAGAATAGCCCATAATGGTTTTCAATTACTTCAAAGTCCTGGTGAAAGCTAATGATATTCTGGAGTTCTGCAACACAGTGCAATGCTAACTCACAGTGAGGCACATAAAGAAATAGCTCTCCTAAACCAGTGTAGACAAGTATTATTTGTATTAAAATAATACTTCTGTTTCATTTTGACTTTTCACTCTTTTTTCATTTGTTATTACATCTTGTTTCTCATTCTGATCAAGAATCTGTTCTCGCACTAATGAACTCTGAATCTTATGTGGGAAAGGGTTTTAAACAAACTTAAGTGGAGATGTTGTTTTCTTGAAAGATTTCTTACACTGCCTTTCAGCTTTCAAATAATAAAAACTACCTAAAACATGACTTCTCATTGCAAAACCAGCTGAATCTAAAAGCAATTGCTTCAAAAGCAATTTATGGTAGAAAGATGGCAACTACTTTTAGCGCCTGTTAAAGGGAAATGAAGCCTTTCAAAGAAAGTGGAGGGGAGAAGAAAGTCTCCTAAATACACACTGTCTCCTCTTTTCAGTGTTGTGTGTAACTTCTTGCCATAACACTCCTCATGCCCCCTCTTCTCCTCCCTCATGCCTTTAGATGACTTTTGAGAATACAAACTTTGGCCCCAGTGGTGAAGTCACAAGCAAGCCCCTAGACGCTGTCAGTCAGGCCAGACCTTTGCTCTAGCCATGGCTCGTGAGACCTTGGGCAGAACACAGATGCAGGCTACAGACATGTTTTTCAAGACTGGGGTCTGGCAGCATCCAGAAGACTCAGCCAATAAACTTATTATGATCTTCTGAACACTTATTATGGTCACATTGTAATCTCAGAGGTTCAGTGTGACATGCAATTACTCTTACTCCAATCAGAAAACCAGCAACCAGCAATTTCATGATATTTGTGTTTCAGTTGTACTTTTGCCTTTATATGGCTTTGATTTTTTTTAGCGCCGTTGGTCACTTCAGTACCCAAAAAAAGGCCATTCAAGGTGCAATTGCAGCCCCCTGTTCTGAGTTCATCCTTGCAAAAGATGGAAAACTTACTCATTTTTAACTTCCTACTGTGCAGTTTGCTACACAAAAGGCTCAACAGAGGTTGTGCTAGCTACATAGCATATGAAGGTATGCATAGAGACAGGCAGTACCCCGGAGAGCTTATGAAAAAATCAGACAAAAAGTTGTCAAGAAGACAAAATAGTATTTTACTTTCTTACCCAAATGACTCAACAGAAAGTTATGGCCTTGTAGATTTTCCCATAAGAAGAAATTATCAGCCATCGGGTATTTTCCTGACCAACCTGAGAAACCTGTAAAGCAGCCATGCTTTGGGAGGCCAGCAGTACAGGAGCCTGCAGCTTTTAAGACCATTGTCCATTTACCGCTTAGCTGAAAACTGTATTCATCTTCTAAGCTGCCTGCAGTCCTGCCCCTCATACTTGTTTTGGCTGACAAAACCCTGGGAATTTATGCCTCTTCTTTTAGATTTTTTTTCCTGCTTCTTCTCCCCAGACACACAACCAACTGTCAGCACCCTGGGCCATCCCCCCTCCTCACCAAAGTGCTGTTTCAGTAACTTTGTCCACATTTATTTCTAAGGAGATGTTGATTTATGCTACTGTGTCAGTAATATATGAAGTAGAGTTCATCACAGAACAAGATTTTAACCTCAGTGCCCACTACCTGCAAGGCAACACTCTGGTGCTTGCCTTTAGTCTGAGCATCCTGGTTGTTTGGTGTGGGAGGGGAACTTCTTGCTGATTTCACTCCCTTTTTTGTCCTATCTTTTCATAATTAATAACAGAAGCAACACTGGGGCAATGGGGAATGTCCTGTGTGTGTGTAAAGAATGGTATCCATTTTAATAGCTTTATATCTGGAACAGATTTGGCTCAATTAAATAATTGCATTAAACTTTCACATCTCTGCACCAGTCTAGCTACTTGCAAGCTGTAGTGACTGTCATACATGCAAAATCATCACACTTCAGGACAGCTGCTTCTTTGAGGCAAATGAGATTTGCTTTCTAACATATTTTGAAGTTTACTGATAGCTTAATAAAACTGCTTGCTGTATCTCCAGCTCCTAAATTTCTTTTTATTTTAAATATTTCTACAAGTAACTATATCTTTGCCTGATATTTTATTTAAATGCTTGATGTTTTTAAGGAGATTTGAAGGCTTTTGAAAGGTGCCAGATGATAAGCCTGAAAGAGCAAGTGTATTGTGTTTGGAAAGCAATACAGTGAAGACCAATGTCTTCCATGAGCAGGATGATGGGGCAAACAACAGTAAGAAGCAGCTATATGCCTGCATTCCAGCAGCAGATTTCTCCTACAGCTACCAATGCAGTGCCAAGCTGTATGGTCGATTTTAGTCACACAGACTTTGTACATGAAACAGTGTAATGGGGAAAGGAGGAGGAGAGGAGACCTGGTGTCATGTCAAACAACTTGTACACGCAAAGCCATCAACATTGATCGCTCACAGCCTGGGCTGCATTTTAGCAGTGAGCTAAAGATGAAAGGTTTTCTGTTGCCATTGGAAATCCTCAGAGCTATCCATTCACCCTATCATATGTTCGCTATCAGAAACTGCTCTTCAAAGCTGAACAAAAACTACTGTGCTGCATAAAATTGACAAAGTTAATTGTATGCAGCATGTTTCCTTTACCATAAATATTCCCAAACACCATTTGTTTCTGGATTTCACTGTTCTCTTAACTAAAGAACAGCTACATTATTGTTTCATCTGTAGCCCAACTGTTTTCTTTACATTTTTACCACTAAATTGAATCTACTGCCAGTAATCTAATTTACATTTAAAATGCACAATATGCCAACATGACCAGACTTCAATAAAACTTTTACTAAAACTCATAAATGCCTTGATTCTGGTGTTTATAGAAATTTTAGACTGTTCATTCCCTGAATGTTATGTCGCTAGCATCCTGAAATCATTCCCATATGAAATAAGAAACATTCTTAGATTCATGCTGCGTCAGGAAATACAAAATACACTGTCAATAACCATCTCTCTCAAAATCAAAGATTCATCAGCTCCCCATAAAATTCTTTAGATATCATGTCCAGTCTGCAGTACCATGGAATGTTAGTTCCAGTCACCTGCTATTGCTATTGACGCAGTGCATCTCATTCCCTGCATTTCAGATTACAGATATTTCTTACCACCTTAGCTTCATTTATTATTCCTTCCTGTGCACAGAACTACCTGATTCCAAAATATTGCAGAGGTCAAACACTCTCAGCCATCACTGAATCTATCTGGAGGCATCTTTCCTGAGTAGCCACTTGATAGTGCCAGGAAGACCATTCTCTGGAGTTTCAGATTACATTTCTTAGTTGGACACTGACTGCCAAATTTGTAATTTTAGCAAAATAAAAAATTAACAGTAATTACAGTAAAATTGGAATGAGGTTTTAGCTTTGCCTTTTTCCTTTTTTGGTCTTTCTTTTTCCTTTTTCCCATGGGAATGGATTATGTAGCAGACACCTCATTTTTGTACTTTCTAAACATTTTTACTGCTTTTATGAAAACAATATTTCCAGGAGCTATTAGCTAAGGAGAGTCTTTAAAAGAAAAATTGATAACAAAATATATATTTGCTTCCTATTAAATGACTTTTGAAACTTACTTTGAAACAAAAGTGGCGGGATGTGTGCAGGCATGCACGTGTTTATACACAGGGAGTTAGGAAGTATTTTGAGTCAAACGCTCAATTTCTTCTTTTTTGTTTTCTTTTTATACTTCAGCACTTAAACCTACTATCAATTACTTCTGAAGTTCTACTCATAGGGCTTATTTTTTGTCCTTCAGCTAATCTTTTATTTTGCAAAACTGAATTTGTTTTATTGCCTGCTGATACCAGAAATTTGCACAAGCTACAGCAGTAGCAGGATCAATGGCCATCTCCTCAGTACAGCTATAGTTGTCAGCCAGTGTCCACATGCTGTCTGATGGTGTGGATACCCTGAGTCAATAAATAGGTCTTAAGCCAAAAATATCTGCTTATTTAAAACTACATATATAAGGTTTTGTTTTGCAATTAGGGTCAAACATGGATTCCTGCCTCCCTACCAAAGTGGCTGAGAACGCACATTGGGCCGTATTTTACTTTGCATCTCATTTTGAGCACTCAAGCTTTATATGCTGTCGTTACTCTGTGGAGGGGGAAAATATCCATCTAGAGTTTCTAGAGTCTGCTGAATTTAGTGTGACAAAAAGCTGAAGACAGATGAACTAAGACACAGACTCCTTCATGCTTAGATTTGGGATTATAGTTGCTTTAGGTAGAAAGCAAAGTTGCTGCTATTTCTTTCAAGGATGAATCACAAGCTTCTGGGTATGTCTTGCTATCTCACCTTTAAATGCACTAATCTACTTGCAGAAAACCTCTCAGTACATTATATTGCTGTGAAATACCAGTTCAATTAAGAATGTACATTACTGATTTGGAGCCTAGGATAGAATTAAAAGGGATAAATTCTTCATTTGGTTGCAGGCATCTAAAAGGTATGGTTTGACTTTGAATAAAGCAAAAAGTAAGGAGGTCTGGTTTTATGCACAACAGACCGTTGCTCAAGCTGTATTCTTCTCTCAGGAAATTTTAATAGGATTTTTGTGTACAATAGGATTGTTGTACTCCAGGGTGCAACTATTTATGTAAATATAATCATGCTATTTATGTAAGAAATTGAAAGGTTTACAATGAGAATCAAGAACAATTTCATCCTGAAGGAATAATCATTTAATTGAGAATGCAGAGTTAAGGTTTAGTATTTCCTTTTTTCCTTTTCCAAGTGGTTTTGCTAGCATTCTTGCTACATTAAGTTACATAAAGTAAATACACATTTTAGCCAAGCCAAAAGTGCTGTGCCAACAGAAAGCAATACCCTGCACCTGCTCAGAAAACCTTTCTTCTCAGTTCTTGATTTTTGAAAAAGCCCTTGCTGGGACATGGAAGCTCTTGGTTGTCCTGCCTCATCAGCAAGTACTCTGGTCCTTCTGGAAACTGAAGCACTCTGCACACTGCTGATAGAGCAGCACCTGACACTTAAAATTGCGTGTAGAGCTACCCAGGAGACAGTAGCCTGGGTTTTTCTGACTAGAGTTTAAGATTTCAAGTGTATGTTCTTATTCATCTACTCTATGCAACAACATAGTAAACCTGGTCCATGTGGACCATGAATGACTGTGTGAACATGACAAAAAGTGTGTGGTCCATTGCTTAAAACTCTTCCCTTTCTCCATTCACTTGCTAGCACCTAAGCTGTTCTCATGTGGTCTTTGTCCTCCCCATGTGGGATGTCAACAGTGATGTCCTAGTATCTTGAAGTGGTACCCTGAAAGACAAGGCAACACACCTGGCTATGAGACTGGAGACTCTCTGATGCCTAGGGAGAAGTCAGGCAAAATAAAAACCTAAAAAGAAGTCCCTTTCTAACCATCTGCACACTTGTCTTGGTATAAGTTTTCCAAAATACTGAAGAAAAGTAACATTAAGAATTTTAAGAAGAATTGTGATAACTCCACCAAGAAACAGAACTAGACAGTTCTTGGAAATAGAGAATAAAACTTACAGCAGGACTCTCTCAATGTCCAGTTACTACGTGGTTATTGAGCGGGTATTGACTGAGTGATAGTAAGTACTGAATGCATTTATACATTTATACAGTGCTGAACCAATATTTCAGGACTTACACTGATCACTTGGGAGACCAGGAAATATTTTTTCCCACTCTTCTGTTTGGATAAGTTTCTAGATTGTTGTAAATTTCCCTGCCTTTGAAGCAGTGAATATAGTGATAGCTAAGGACAACATGTAGGCAAAAAGCAGTAGCATTCATATGAGCATTATATCAAAAGGCTATTTCTTCTAGGGACCAATACTGTGGAATTAATGGAAAGTGTATTTTGAACTGCATTGGAGCATGGTTTACCTGAAGTATATCTGAAGCATGGTCCAATTCCCAGAAGCATCCAGAAGCTTCAGCTCTCATATAAGCACAGAGACCAAAGCTACTGAAGATGGTCTCTTCTCTAGCTGTGGTTTTCATTCCTTCTGTACAATAGTTTCAAATTTATTACAGGATATAGAGGCTTGTTGCTTTGCAGTTCGCATTGAGCATAAGTTCTGAAGATCAGAAAGCTGGCTGTAGCTGGGGGCCTTGACACAGTGATCCAAAAGGTGCTCTGCACATCTCTAGACTAATGACACTGGATTAACATGCTTAATAGAAAAAGCCCTCTCTTTTTCAGAGGATCTAGACTCCCACTTGGGCATGAGCACTAGTAGCAGAAGCAACTGCTGAAGATGTCTCCAGCCATAATAAACTACTGGTTGAAAGAGAGTGTGTGACAATAATGTACAAAAAAGATTGTTCGGGAATTTTTTGCTCAGTCTGGGAACTCAACAAAAACATTTCTTTAAAGAGCATACATAAAGCAGAAGTAAAAACCTCTTGGTAAATTTAGCTTAAATGACACGTTTCAGTACAGTCAGCTTGAAAATCAGAGATCCAAGCACAAAGCACGTGGGTCTCATTTATAAGCCTGAGAAACGGTGTCTCTGAAGGGACTTTGGGACCTTTGTGGATATTCAGATGAACATCATCTCAACCACTGACCCTTAAGGGCTAGTTCGTCCCTGGAATGGGTACTGATGTGACAACTGAATGAGAGGTTGTAAAATCCTACGCCTGGGCACTCAGACAGCTACAAAGCCATCCAAGCTGCTTCTTGTCAAGTACTAGTAGAGGCCACACACATATGATGACCGGCTTTGTCAGTTTTGGAGAGAAAAAAATGTACAAGATCCAGCAGATGGAAGATGAATCCAGACATTTAAATCTTCAAATGAAACCCATTCGCCTTGTGAGGGGATGTAAGCTGCTCAAGGGGACTCAGCCACGGGAATGTCACCATGCTGTGAGAAGCCCTCTGACACTGGAAACTGAAAACCAAGATTAGAAGGCTGGGTTTGGTTTTTTTTTTTTTTCCTAAAATATATGCTCTAGCTCAACTATCGTTGTTTCTGGTCTTGGAATGGCAGTCGGGCAGTCACAGCTGTTTCTTTTGGCTATGGCAATCTTTGAAAACAAGCAAACACCAACAACGCTCCAGAGGCCTATTTTGCTAAAACCCAACAATTTCAAAATATACATCCAATAATTAATTTGACTTCTTGGTTAGCACACCTCCTTGCCTTGCTGTCAGTCTACTCTAGAGCCAGGGCCAGACAGGCTGCTCAACATCCTGCTTCGGCCCAGCACACATTCCTTCCTCTTTAGAAGAGCTTCTAGCATAGAAACCTCAGACTGAAACCATTTACTTGAGTCAAGGATTTTATATTGTGACTGCTGGTTGACCTGAAAACTGAAAACTTCACCATGAGGGTCAGAACGATTCAGATTTATTCTCTATGACCTGAAAGCCCAGATCCTAAGGTGGTAGAAGAGCCTTTTGTGGTAGCTGGTGTTAATTACGCTGACAGATATCTAAGCACTACTGGCTCTATCCAGCAGAGGGAAGTAGCAAAAGGAGAGCTATATTTTTGTTTTATCATTTTAACAATCACATAATAGAATAACTAGTTACTGCCCAAAGAAATACATTCATAAAAGGCAGCTACAGTCGAACTCTTGACAGGCAGATCTGTTAGTTTCTACCTAGTGACTATGACTGTGTAAGAGTGGGACATTTTATTACACAAAGATGTTTTCCTCTGAACCTGCCAAATACTTTAATATAAACTAAATCCCTACAAGCAACAAATAATCACTGCAGATGATACTAAACCTACACTTTCACCAACCCCTGTAAAACTGAATGAAAAGGTAACAGTAACACTATTGTTATTCACACAAAATTGAATGTGCCAACTAATAATCTTTAATATCCACTGCTGACAGGATGGAATTAGTTGCATTTTTCCCTGTCCAACTTTTGTTTTTTCCCCGTGGTGTAAGCCAGTATCTAATCCCATCCTTATATCATTTTGGTCATATTAACTCAATTGAGGAGAAAGTACTTAGTCTAAAGCAGGTTAGGGTGAGACCTTGAAATAGCAATGTTTACACAAGCTAAGGATGTCATGTCTTTTGTTGAAGCTCTCCACTGATGCTTGCCAACAAAAGCTTTTCATGCGTGAAAGAGTCAATGCTGAATTATAGTTAAGCCATGTAATAATTATCCTCATTAGACATAAGCAGAGCAGGGATAGGATGAATTCAGTTATAAAGTCTGCTAAGACTCAGGAAGCATATTCTATATGTAATTTAATAATCTTGGAAATAAATACACAATTATTTCTGTCTTTTCACACAAAGTCTATTCAAGCAGAGGCAATTCATTCCACAGTGAGAAGACCAATTTATTCTTTATTAGTTTTTAACTTAATCTGGTGGAAGCTTTTGAGTACAGTATGTAGGTGAATCTAGCAGGGTTTCCCAAGGGCAAGAGACCTGGGACATGCTGACCACTCTGCCTTATGTGTATCATCCTGGTGGGGAGAAGGGCATGGTTGGGAACTTCTATCCTGAGCAATGATGTTCAGATCCGAGTGTGCATTGTTGCCCCTGTCTTCTCCTGAAGCTGGTAGGGGAGATGACTGTCTGTGGAAAGGTGCCATGGGTGCGTTGAACTTTCCTGCCTCTCTGCCCCTTGCTCATGATTCCCTGTGCTCCCTGACCCAGCCCTCTTGATTTTTGGAGATTATTTGGCTGGTTTTAGTAGCTGAAGTTTTGGCACATTTAACTAGCATTCAGGTCCTGGCTAGAGGCTGCCAAATAGCTCCTTGGGCAATTTCTGCCCATGCTGCTGGCAACACTGACCTAAGGAACTCCTCCAGACTGGTCTCTCTCCATTGCTTTCCCCAGTTCTACCACTGACTGCATGTTTGTCATGTGGTACTGTAGCCAGCTCACCTTAAAAGTACCGTCTCAAAACAGATATTGAAGGAAGAGGATTGTGGAGGAGCAGGTTAAAGGAAAAAAAAGAAAAAAAGCCTTTCCTTTATCTGGTTTACAACATCTCCTCACAATGAGGTGAACAGAAAGGGACAGGTAAGAAGAATGATTCTCTGGGCTGGTACTGCTTTCAGCATCCTCATATTAGCAAGCAGTGGTAGCCATGGACCTCTCAATGCACTACATACCCTATAAGAAACTCCTGATCCTGCAGTGCAAAACATGGATGCTCTTTTCCTTGGGCTTTTTTTCCCTCAGGAGAGGAAGCCTGGCACTGCTGCTTTGAACTTGGAATCAAGCCCAAGGGCAGGTTGGAGGCCCAGAATCAGTGGGGGTTCATTTTCTTTCCAAAGAGTTCACTTGCAACATCCCCAACTTTGCTGCTTCTTCTGTAACGGGATAACATTACTTTCCTATCACAGAATTAACCAGCTGTGCCTGAAAGCATGAAAACATCACGTTTTCCTCTTCAACATTTAAACCTGATGCCACTATGTGAACAAAACTTTCCAGAAAATTAGCTTTTGGAGACTGAGAATCTAAGAGAGATAGGAGGCCATTTCAGTGCTGCTCTGATCAGCCCCCAGGAGACCCTAGCAGACCAAGAGGAAAGCACGGCAAATTAAAGCATCTCCCATCCATATCTTGCCTCACCTGCTCCAGCCTTGCAAGTGTTGCACACATGGCATATCAGTAAGAGGTCCATGGCAAATGATGCTGGGTTGTGAGTATATATGTGCATAAATATTTTTAAATAAGGGCCAGAATAAAACAGCCTCCATGCACCATGTTGCAAGCAGCTACAGCATTCATCTCACTGATAGCACCATGGTGAAAACTTGCTGTTTTCTATAAGCCAACCTACTCCACTTGAGGCAGTGGCAAAAATCCCATAATTACAATGAGAATAAAGTCTGCTTCTTTCTAGTGGTGCAACTCCGATGGAACTATCAAAGCCAGCGGTAGTAAACAGATGTGGCAATAATGCAACTTTAAATCTACTAAGGTAAGGAAAGCAGAAAAGATGTGGAAAAAAAAATTGGTTAATGGATTTATTTTTCCACTGATTATTTGCTTTTGGCAAACTGTAATTATTTGAAGGAGACTGATTTTTTAAGCATTGACATGCCTTACAGTGATAAAATCATCAGCAATTCTCAGAATATCATGAAACAGGCCTGTTTTCCATGGAAAAGTAATATTTAAAGCAACTAGTGTAAGAGTGTGTTTGTGTAGTCTGAGCATTTCTAAGCAGTGAGGCCAAGGTACTAAATTAAATATCCCATATTTTAAGTTTTCATTGCAAAAATATTTTGTAGTTACATTCAGAGTTATCAACATTTGAGGAATGATATAAATAAGTATCTAACTTCCATGTTATTTAATTAAGCTGCTGCCAGCATTATTATTGGCAGTAAAATTACTTTGATAGCTATCATCTATAATGAAATGTAGGAAAAGCCTGGACTGCTGATATCTTCCACCAGTAGTATGCTCTTAAACAGTCATTAAAAAACTAAGGTCTGACATGACATATCCATTTAAAATTCTGCTCCACAGTAGCATAATGAATTCTTGAATTGCTGTAGCCTATATATCTAACTCAAATTATTGCTTTATTTCCATTTCTCTGTTTCAACAGTTTAATGCTGTAAGAAAGCCACGGCTCAGTATAATGGATTATTTACAAGCTTGTGGAGTGAAAATGCCTAACACAGCAGCTCTGGAGAAATTTCTCTTGCTAGCCAGGACAAACATGCTAAACTGGAAAGGACAGTTCTCAAGTGTACAGATCACCCTGGTCCATCCAAGTTCTGCCCAGGGACAGGGTGAATCTCTGCTTACAGGCCACAGGTGGATTAATTCTTTCAATTAGAAGCCGCTCAAATGCACAGGCAAGGAATGGCAAGAGCAGTTCAAAGTGGAGCAAAGCGCTTTGTAGCCTGAAGAGGATGAATGGTGTTTGAACAGACATCTGGGGTGGCTTCGCAGTCAGTCCACTGTCAGACTTAATGCAGAAACTGCACACAAATCTTGGGCTGAACCTGAGGTTTGCTCCACTGTAGCTTTCATGGAAACTAAGAACTTTGTCTGAGGCTTTAAATACAGCTGGAAACCAGGCCTTTTTCTTCTCTGGCAGGAGAACCACAGTGCTAGTCTTGCACTAGCCCCAGGACACCTGTCTCCCTTACTCATGAGGACATCTTCCCATAGGACCTCTAAAGGAAGAGGGCAAGGGCCAGGCCATGTTGGGTGACTGCAGCGGCTGCTGGGGACATTCAATTCATCCCAAAGAGGAAATCACAGGGCCTAGGTCACTTCCCAGCTCTGCAAAGCCACACCACTGGAGCAAAAAGGGAAAAAAAGCCTTCATAAAACAAATCCAACAGGATTTCCTTGCAATAATCCTCTGCCTGGGGTAGCATACCTGCGCTGCTTTAGTCACCTGCTGTTCTGGGCATCATAACTGCTGGGAGAGCAGGAGGGCAGACTTACTCAACTTTTTCATTTACATGTTCTGGACAAAACAGGGCTGCCTCCAGGTATCGAAGTGGAAGCTGAAATTCTCCCTAAGGTTCATGCTTTATTGTTGAATTTCAAAAAGAAGTGGAATTAGTTCTAATTGCACTTATATTACACTGCAGAGGACTTTTTGCCTCCATAAAGCTCGCTGTGAAGCCATTGCAGTGATAGCTGGGATTTTCAGAGGGATCGCATGATACAGTGCCATTAAGTGCCTTTGAAAATCCCAGTCTAAATGCAAACCGCAACAGATCATCCCTCCAACTAATTCAACGCTCTGCCTGTGACCTAGCTACAAATAGCAGTTTAGGAAAAAACAAAGATCTCCTTTACAAGATATGCTTGTGCCAATTATCTGATATAGTCTCACCTCCAGAAGTAAAATAACTTTCCCAGCTGATGTTCAATGTATGCCATAAAAAATTTCCATCAGATAGTGGAAATTTTGTATACTCTGAGACAACGGAGCTCTCAGAGGGGCTAAATTCAGTCCCAGAATGTCAGATGTTAGAAATGAGCCCAGAATAAGAAAGGTCAGGTATTTTTAATAGTTAATTATTTTTGATTTGGTGTAATCAAGAGTGTTGAAAGAACAAGTGTTATTTTATATAAGTGGTAAGGGAAGTGCCTGATACCATGTTACTTCTGAATTAATTTTATCAGTTGACTCCTTTCTTCAAAATTCTAAAAGGTTGAACTATGAAGTTGCATTTCATGAACTCAGCAGGTCTTGCACTCAAGGTACAGTGAGAGGAGCTGCACCTTCCTTGCTACTGTAGTGCCAGCAAGAGCAGGGCCAGCTCCCCTGCTCCTACGGCACCCTCACCCCCCGCATCCTGGGTGTCGCTGCATCAGGACCAGATGCGGGAGAGCTCAGCTGAGAGATGAATCCCAAGCAGGAGGTTCAACACACTGCAGCCAGGCACAGACTTCTAACCCTATCCACCCAAGCTGGGCCCAGCTGATCTGATTATCTCTGTGTAAAGCCAGCACCCAAGCACCCACTCCTGCTGCTCTAAAGAGTGAGCAGAAATAGACAAGATGTCAATAGCAGCATGCTTTTTGCACTAATTCACATTAAAAACTTTTCCTTATATTTTGAAAAGGCAGTTTATATCTGATCTCATTACATGAAAGACAAAATATGCTACTTTCAGTTATGTCACTGCCTGCTATGGAGGAAAGCACAGGCATTAACAAAGAGCCACAGCAAAGCATTGAGTGCATCTGAATTCTTTGTCTACAGCCCAGGCTTTTCCTGCCTCACAGTGACAGGATCATTGAAGAATTTTCTGTGACTAATTAGGTTTTAACTTGCCAGAGAGAACATGGACATTGGGAGTCTATTGTATAATACTGAAGCAAAGTTTGAACTAGATTGAACTTAATTTCCTTTTCACTGAAAGGAAAGAAAGATTAATGAAATATCCCCAAATCCATCCTGTTAGCTTTTATTAAATCAGCAAATGAAATTTAACCTCCAATTCTGTTATAAAATCTTTTCCTGTAGATTAAGTTTCTGCAAACATAAATGAAATAGACATACTCTCCTCTGCAACATTTTAGATATGAAAATTACATTACTTCTATCAACATCACTGTTACTTTAGGCAAATGCCATATTAAGAAACAATTACTTCTTGTGTTTCCTTTCACAATGTTACCTAGATTTTATTAAAAGCCAGAACTTTGCTAGTAATTTCTGAAAACCTTTTGCTGATACTCCATGTCCTTGCTCTTTCTGCCAATAGCATGGAGTGAACCCTCCAGGAATGCAGAGCTTTCTTTTACGAGTGTTATACTTTTCAGCTGAGGGACTCTAAGTCATGTTCCTCTCTCACCTTCTCTATTGTTTCTTAGTTCTAGTTATTGCATTAACACCCTGGCTTACTCCTCTTCTAAGCATCTCACTGAAGTCAATAGTGTTAATTAGGAAAAGCCAGACCCCCTCCACCTTGAAGAGACGAAGACAGGTACTAGTGTAGGGCTCAGTAAGTTCTCAGATGTTCTTTATGGAGAATGAGCCAATCAATCAACCTTGTTCCCTAAACATGTTTCTAGTGATAACCTTTATTAATCAGTGGAGGTGAGACCTACCTGGAGCATCCATAACTGCATGGTGAAGTCAGCACCTTAGAAGCTATTTACCTGCAAATGTTTAAACAAATGGACTGGGGAGGCTTTGCTATTTCTCACCTGGTAAGTTAAGCAGAGCTGTAAACATGAGCATAATGAACACATCCTGCATGGGGAATGCTCCATCCCTGCTGCCTGCAGACATGGCCCTCATCCTGGTGGGAGGTGGCAACAGGAGGCTCTGAGGGCTCCTTCGTGCTGCCGCGATAGGCAGAGCCACGTGGTGCCTTGCCTCCAAGGATGGGTTCCTGCTGCTCCTCCCAGGTGAGTGTTCTCACCATGCCAGGTAGGCCCTGCCAACACTGAGCCTTTGGAAACACAAAGCACTGCAGGGGAAAAGATGTCGCTGCCATAGAAGTGAAAACATTAACACTGTTTACGTCAAACTGCCAGTGCTCAGTATTATACAAGACAATATGAAACTCTATAAAATATTTGCAACGATTGCCAAGAAAGTAGACGCTGCCAGTACTCCAGAGCACATCCTCTGGAACTGATTACTTCTAATCCTTTAGAAAATGTATAAATAAAATGATGCCAAGACTGATGGACCAGCCAGGGCACCTACTCATGTTTCTAATATATTGCTTTCTCTCCACCCCTTCCCTTCTCTGTACAAAATACTCTCCTTTTTTAGTAACTTAAGTTGACAATCATCAAAAGGAATCAAACTGTATATAAATGAACATTCTGAAGCATGCCACAGTATGTCAGAAACTATTGAAATCTACTAGAAGTCTCCAAAACAAGTATTTAAATCTTTTAGTAACGCTTTAGTAGAGTGATTATTTAACTTACTAGCAAGAATGCATTTAGCAAGAATACCAGAGGAGTTTACCCTTAGTATTAGCTACTCAATCACATAGCCTAATCCCAAAGGCCTAATCTGTATGTTAGTGGGAACATAGCAATTATCTACATTCATTAGAAATTAGAAAGGGGGAAGGTGGAGGAGAAAACCTCAATGGGCAGATAATTAGTTTCACATACTCCCATTGTTTGCATGAGGGCAAATCCATATTGCCATTGAATTCAAAGGAGCTTTTACTAGACTGTCCTGCCTTTTCTTGCCATCCAGACCACCAGCTAGGATCATCAGGGCTGCTTGCCTTAGCTGAGGAGGCACAAGCTTGTTCTAGCCTTAAATATATTAGAATGGTCTTTCTTTCTTATAAGTGTCTAGTAAGCTAGAGTAAGTGGATTTCAATAGCCTGCTTGTTGGAAACTGCAGCTGGTGCCTGCTTTGGGTTCTTTATTTTGTGCTTAACACAATACTGCTTTAGAACAGATGGATTTAGCAAAGCCTGCTAAGATACTAAATACGAATAGGGTGTTCTTAAAGCAGCTGGACACAAATTGGGTAAACATATAATGGAAGACCATTTCTTTTCTTCTCCATTCCCTAATAAACATGCAATGATTTATCATGTAGCTGTAGAACTGACATTCCTCTCAATGGAAAGGTAGTGTAACGCTTCACTATGAGTCATTTATGTTTAATCCCAGATAGGGGAAGAGAACAGGCTATTCTTGCAGCCTTATTTCTGCAAGCTCATTATAATTACAGCTGTCCTGAAGTTGAAGAATTCAGACATATTTAATGTCTCCAAAGTTTTACTGTAGCCTTTTGTAGCAGAAGATCCATGTTCATTCTCAGTCAATGTAGTAATAAGATGTTCTGTGGTATTCTATACCCTTATAATCCTCTCTTTCTTACGCCAGAAATTGGTGAAACCAGTCTTTGGACTTGTTCAGTCACTCCAAGTAAACTATGCAAGATCCATCAACAGATATCTATCCTAAGGTCAGGGTCGGAGACTGCTATTTAGATTTGTTCATTATCAACGCACCATAAATATAAATATTAACTTCTTTCGAACACAAAAAGTTTGGCAAATGCTTGCAATTCTCTTTCCTTTGGGAACATGCATTGAAAGAAGACTTACTCCTAGGTCAACTGTCAAAGTCTATATACAAGCAGAAAAAATCCAGCTTGAGCACAGGTGACCACTGAGTGTGTAAAACATGGTTTCTTCCACATGCAAGACTCGCATTCTCTGCTCAGTGTAACACTGACCTTTGCAAAGCCTCTGCTCCACAAGGCAAAGGGAAAGTGCTGGCATAAGAGGAGGTTAGGATCACACAGGGTGTGATGGATCTATACACCAGGATGTTCATGAAGTGTTTGGCGCCAGCTGCATTGTGACTGCAGAAATGACCTGGAAGTGTGTCTGAAGACAATTACTTTGAGAGACAGAAAGGACTCCAGCTTCTGGATCCATCCACAAAGAGATTCTCAGATATGGTAAAGGCCAATCACTTCAATTTTGCTATAGATAAAAGTAGTGAGAGATGGGGGAAACAAAAGGTTGCAGAACGTTGTCATGCTGCACAGAAGCTAAAGGACCACTTCTCCATGCATACCTGGGTACTGCAATGCTCAGCATGACTCTGTGGTATGCGAAAACTCAAAAGATATTTCATCTGCAATTTTGTCTGCTTAGCAACAGAAAATGTAAAATGGGAAAAAAACAGAAAAAATTCTAGCCTTGAGTTCATTTTCAGACAGACATATGAGAGATTTTATTTTTTTTTTAATGTATGTAAGATCTTTAGATAATTCAGTTTGGAAGAGACCTCAGAACGTCATCTAATCCAGATTCCTACTAACATCCCTACCGCACAAACATTTGTACCTTCCTTTACGCAGAGAAATATCTTGTAATGGGGAAACAAATAGTTAAGAGCACAGCATTACCCCAAGATTCTCTTTTGCTGGAGTGATGTTTCTGTAGTTAAAACAGGCAATAAAAGGCCTGTAATGAAAAGCAGGTGCAAAAGTGTTGAAGTTAAGGACTGAGACAAGAATTTATTGGGGAGAATTATTTTTAGTAGAGTAACTAATTTAAAATGAAAAAATCTGACTGATATCTCTTTGGAAACTCTTTACTAGGAAACTACTGGAAACAAATCCACAAAGCAGGAAGACAGAATCCTTTCATGCATCCCAAAAGCAAATACCATTTGCATGGCAGAAAACAGAACTTGAAGATGCTTCCTGGAAAAAATGCGAAGAGCTTACTGAGAGCTTCTTTCCAAGATGCATATTCTTGCTTCCCTGCTTTCTGGGTGGTGGTGGTGGTTCTGCTTTTTCATGTACCAACTCAGCCTCAGACACAAACTCATTATTATGTAAAATACAACATCCAAACTCAGAATCTAAAACCCTATAATCTTAAAATCCAGCATACGGAAAATGTAAATGGGCAGTATGGTGGAAGAAGCTGTTTTCATCTCCATCTGCCAGCAGCTGATGCCCAGAATTAAAAAAAAAAAAAAAGGAAAAGCTTTGTTCATGTGCCAGCCTTACACCAAAACAATTTCCTAAGAGTCATCATCTGTCCCAAGGGAGGCTACTGATTGTTTTATTCAGAAACCTTTCAAAGCACAACTTCAGCAGCACGAGAAAATGAATTTAAAGAATTCTATTAAATGGTTTTGTTCTTTCTATGGACATGGAAAGAAAACCACAAACACTCATCTTGTGACTACTGCTTATTTGTTATATAAGACAGGAGCGAAGTGGTTCCTTCTCCTGCTGGTGGTTCATCCTTAAGCAAAGGCAACAAGGGTGGGGATGGCAACACTGCATTTCCTAAAACCATGCATCTGAGTAGGCCATGGGAACCATCACCTAAAAAGCTTTGGAGGCTCAGCTAAATGATGGCCAAGCGGAGGTTCTGGGAGCAGTGCTGGTGGTTCTGTTACATGGAACTGCATGACCATGTGGCACAGAGGGAGTGCAGCTTGTGGTGAGATGGAGAGGAGCCTGTTTGGCTGGGGACAGGCAGCTCAGGGAGATGGAAGAGATTTTGCCGGACAAGGAAAGAGGAACTTAGTCAAGAGATAGCAAAGACTTTCAGAGTTAAGGTAAGAGACTGCTCATTATGAGAAACCTCTATCTCTGGTTCACAAATCTGCCTTAAACAATATACTGTGACACAGCTATTTTGAGAGGCTTTAAATTACAGCTGCTCAACATATCTATCCAACTTCTATTGTAAGCATGCAAAGTAATGCACTTCCAGCAATACATTTCTACCAGTAGCGTGGGCCAAATATATTTCCAATAGCCTAGGCCCAAGAAGTAAAGACACCCTTGCAAGAACCAGTTAAAAGTACCCCATAAAAGAACAAATAAATGAGCCTCCAGAGTCATATTGCTACAAGACATACAATGTTAAAGGACAAAGTCCAAGATTACAAATATTTTTGCTATAGCTATGACCACATTTGATAATCTCCTTTAGTGTTTAAAAATCTCTCATAGGTTTTTAGTTAAACTTTAGAGGATCCAAGAGATGGTTTTTACTGTTGCATAGTATATGTTTACCAGGAGATTAGTTCTGGTTGGTTGACGGGCATGCACTCAAGCCAATTCAGTGTTCTGCTCACAAGGCATAGTCTGCTTGTACTGTAGCATACTGCAGTCACAATTAGCTGCCATGAATTTATTTTTAGAGAAGGACTACCTATTTTAATTATCTTTACATTACAGTGCCAGTTAAACTGTTTTAGCAATTATTACATTTCACTCAAACCTTACTCAGACCAGTTTTAGAAATTGACTAAGATGAATATTAGCCTGCTTACCTAAGAAAATGAGGCTTTTGCAGTTATGCTGCTTCCATGTGTATCTTTATATATGTCTGAGCGTTCCTGCCTTGGAACTATTGATCCCCTTAGCAAACTTCAGCTGAACTTTGCAGAGGTGGAAGGTCTCCAAGATAATACTTCCCTGAGTTTCATGCAAATAGGCAACCCGCCTCTAGTATTTTCCTCACTGTGAGAAAAACTGCCTTATTGGCCAAAATAATAGAAATATAATTTAAACACCCTCAGTCACAAGAAATATTTCATACGACCACAGGGTATTTCAGGCTGGCAGGGTCCTCAGGAGGGCTCTTGTCTGATACCTGGCTGAACACAAGGCCTGAACTGGTTGCTCGGGGCTTTGTCCAGACAGGTCTGGAGAACCTCCAGGGGAGGAGACCACAAAATCTCTCCAGACATGTCCCACCACTTACTGTCCTCAGAGGGAGAAAGTGTTTCCCTGTACCCAGTCTGAACCTCTCTGGTTCCAGTGTCACCTCTTGTCCTCCCACCATGCAGTGCTGAGCACAGCTTGGCTCCATCTCCTCTATGACTTCCCTGCAGGTACCAGGGGGCTGCTGTGCAAGCCTTGGTCCCACAGCATCTCCTCAGTCGGTCTGTGCCCAGCTTACTGCCCACCACCCTATAGGGCCTTTCCCACAGAGCTACCCAGGAAGAAATGCCAGCCCATGTCACTGCCAGGGGTCTGTCTTCTTGAGGCAGAGTTGTGCATTTGCCCTCCATTGAAATGCCAGGAACTTTATGAAACACAAGCTGCTGGCCACCCTGCTGCTGGTGTCAGAGCCTGGCCATGTAGGATTGTCCAGCTGTGCTAAGCTGCAGCCAGAGTCCAGTGGCTTTCTAGCACACTAAGAGTGATACAAGACATCTGCTCCCAGGCCGTTAGCTAGGCTGGCTCTCATCTCTGTGGTCAGAGCCACAGCATGGGTCTATTTTAATGTCTACTTATTTTAAACATATTTTGAAAGCAAAACTTTGCCTTCACTACTTGACAGGGTCTAGGAAAAGGACAAACACAAGCTCTTCTCCTGCCACCCTGCCTGTGCAGGACTGGACACACACTAAGATGCTTTTTTACCAGGAGTAGCCTATATTTCCCAGAAGTACAGGCCAAGAGAGGAAAGAAGCAGGTTTCAGATTCAGAGCAAACCAAAGGAAATCATGGTTCATAGAACCTGCAGGTAGGTAACTGCCAAAATTTAACTCAAGTTCAGACAGCAACTGGATAAAAGTTATCATGCGAGCTGACCTCTGTCTCAGAGAATCTCTAACACAAGTATCACTGGGGAATCATAGAATAGTTAGGGTTGGAAAGGACCTCAAGATCACCTAGTTCCAACTCCCCTGCTCTGGGCAGGGACACCTCCCACTAAATGCATTCCTTCTTAGATACCTATGGTTGGTTGCTAACAAAGATGGGGTACCAAAAAGGATAGGTACCTAGCACTGGTCTGACACAGAATAACTGTTCCTATGCTGAGCCAACACACAGGATTCCTGCAGGCAGGCCATCTGAAGTGCCCCTACCACTGAAGTGCCCCCTTTATGTGCTCCTATGCCATCCTTTTCTCCCTCACACAGCTCCTGGGAAAGATGACCATGCCAGCAACATCTTAAAACTTATTCCCAGCTGAGACACATGACACAGCACAAAATCACACCACTATCCATTTAACTGGGGTTAAAGCTTCATTTCCATCCAGGCAGAAAAGATCCTAGGAATTGCTCAGTTTCAAATGAGACCAGGAGCCTGTCTGCTCAGTGGGCTATTTCTCACTATATCAATGCATTCTTTTAAATACATGTAGTAATGACTTGCTGAAAAAGCAAGGCTATTTGACATTGTTTGGAAGTTCAGGCTGTCTTCAAGGCCCTTACCTTTAATTCACATGTTGTAAGACTTTCGAGTCTGGTATTAATAATAAATATTATTGCCATGCATCCTTATTTTTTGTTTAATTAAATTACAGAAAATGTAATACCCTTATGAAAACAATATATGAGTTTTCAAACCTAATTAACATTATACAAGTGCACAGGTCACTAAAACATTTGTTTTATCTGGAAGCCTTCCATGCAAACAGATAAAAACAGACCTACATTTAATCCAGCAACTTCAGTTTGAAGTTAAATCAAAGATGACTAGCTCTTGCCTAGGGGTGCAGCCTTCCTGGTAATAAATGTTTTCCTCTTTTAATGATTTAAAAAAAAAAAAAAGAGAAAGAAATACCAGAACCCCGTCAAAGAGTTTAAAGGATGTCCAAGTCAGCCATGACCAAGGCTTAGCTGTTAGAACAACCCTTTATCATCAAGGAGAAAATCAACCCAGATGTACTTTGTTGTTTCATTAACAGAAAGTTTCACATTTAAGGTGCAATCACCCATTTCTTCCCTTCTCTACCTTGACATTTCTTATAGCACCCCTTATCACCCACAGTCTGATCCAACAACTGCTTTAGGGGTATAATGTAAAGTAAGCAGATCCTCTGCATCCAGTGACAAAACCTGAGGCTTATGTTTTACTCCAATTTTATATTTTCTTGAATATTCTTCAAGTGTTGCCCTGAAGAAAAAAAAAAAAAAAAGAAAAAAGAAAGCAAACTGGATAATGGCAGCAGAACCATTTTTAATTCAGGCCTGGAGACCTGCATTCAGCAAGTGGTTTATTGCTCCCAGTACAAGAAAAGGCGATTCCCTCATTTCTTGGAAAAGGGAAAAAAATTACTCTGGTATCCAGGATGTCACGTGTCTGCCTACCCACAGGCATTTGTCTGTCCATCAGCCAAGGAGAAACAACTGCCCACTCACAAGTAGACATCACTGTTTGACAGACATCAAGGCGGATTCATCAAAGGACTAAAGCAGGCAAACATTTTCTCTACAGCAGTTGAAGAAGCTCTCTCTTACCACAACCTTGGATGGTGCTCCTGCTCCTGTAGAGCTGCTCAGTGTCTCTGCAGCTCTACAGCCAGTGTATCTTCCTCACATATGCATGCTCAGCCATGCTGACAGTTATGTCACAGGAGGACTGTGTTGAATAACCTTCACCCTCAGAGGGGATTCCCTCGGATCTTCCATGGTTTATGTCAGAACAGAGGGGCGAGCACAGGGGCAGAGGTGAAACCATGCAAAGGAAAAGCTTGAAGACTTACATTCCTTGAGTACAATATGACAACCCAACCAGGTGAGCTCAGAAAGCCAGTCTAGCTGCTTGGGTGCTTTGGGCCTTGAAGAAACCTTCATTTTAAGTACAACTTTCAGGAAAACAAAGCTATCCAGTAGCCCAGATGCACATCAATCAAAGCTAAATTGAGTTTCAGCACCAGCAAAAGACAGATCTACTTGGGGTAAACAAATTCACTGATGAGTACCTCCAGTTGTCAGATTCAGCATACACTGGTAGCACTGAGGTGAGGGAATTGCAGCCAATGGCTACTCTCAATCAAAAATGGGACTGGAGCAATAGGAGCTAGGCTTCCCAAAATTACTCAGTAGCTATAAAACCCACTCATGAGGTGTGACATCTGCTCTGGAGTCCTCCCCAGGCTGGCTTGGTTTAGAAGAAGAAAAAGGTTTAGACACTTCTCTCTCTTTCATTACAATAGTCCAACCACCACCAATGCAGTGCTTCAGGCTGAGTTCTGGAGAAACAACAAACCTGACTTCTGGCCCCTGCCTGTATATTTATTCATTTGAAAGTGCCATTGCAACAACTGTACAAGCAGAGCAGGAGGGGATGCAGAACTCCAGAAGTGCTGGTGGTTTTCTCCCCATCAGTGCCATCTGTCTTCCTACTCGCAGCACTTGCTTGGCCAAGGGACTGGTGCTGCTGCCTGCTAGGGCCACTTTGCTGGGGCAGGCTGCCCCATCCCAGCCTTGGCCACAGCTGCCCTGTTCCTCAGACTGTCTCCTCCATGTGGCAGATATTTCTGCAACAGAGCTGTAAGTGATATGGATGTGCAACTCCACCCATTTCTCTAGAAGCTTCAGAAGGTACCAAAAGGGTATGTGAACATGTAAAAACCCACATATCTCCATACTGTTCATATCTCCATAATCCCCCCTCCATTAACTTCCTCTGTGCAATAGTCCAATTGCAGATTTTTGGAAACAGGGCCACAGCTTTGTGAATTATAGAGCCAATATCAGAACATAAAGTCTGTATCTCTCCTTAAATTCAAACGTGTCTCATTTTCACTTAAAGAATAGTATTCAAAATTTAATGCTGTTTTTCTGCTTACTTCAACCTCTTAAAACACTGAAAGATGCTACCCACTAAACCCATTATCTCTGCAATCCTGACAGGAAAAAAATAAACCAATTTTTTGTCTATATTTTGATATCAGAACCTTCATTATTTTTAAACTTCTCTGCAACACCCCTAATTCATAACAAAAAGTCCATTTTACAAGAGCCTGTAACAGCACAAAGACAGGTTTTGGATGCACACAGAATTACACGGTGAAGCCAGGCAGGGTTTCTCCAAAGAAAGGCTGGTCATACTGCCAGCAGCTGTGAAAGAGCAGTATCCTTATGACATGTGAAAAGTAGTAATAATGCCCATTTCCTGTCCTCCTCATTTCAACAACAAGTAAATGATAGCTTAGAAGAAAAAGCAGAAAGGTAATGTTTTTTTGTAAAGACTTAAAAAAAAAAAAAAGTGAAGATTAAAAAAGCTGAAGAATGAATGAAAGGAAAAATTGTTCAAATAGAAAAAAGCAGCTTTTGTACAATCAGACTTCCCCAGATGCACAGAGGGGTTTGCAGTCTAGAATTACTAGGGACAATTAAAATGAAACAATAACAAATGTGTAGTCCAGCAGTGAGGTGATCCCCTTTCCTCCCCTGGTCCCTCTGCAGCTGATGCAGAGACCACAAGGAGGTTTGTATCCTGCAGGCAGGTAAAGCTATAAGGCACAGGAGAGAATGGCACCTCAGGATCACACCAAACCACATCTCAGTGCAGGTTTCCCAACACAAGCACAGCAGGGATTTTGCAGTCAGCATCCTCTGCTAAATATAGACATTCCCCCATCTGCTCTCCTGATGTTCTCCCATTCTAAGTCCTAGAGAAAAAGCAGCAACCCATCCCTGTCACACGCAGGAGAAAGGGTAGAAAATGTTAGGACCGATTAAATAATTAGAAGCAATAAGGAATAGTTACGAACATCAGGAGATTCCTCTGGAGCAAGGAAAGAAAGATTTAACAAGAGCTACCAGCTGGAAGAGGAGACAGAGGGAGTGATGACAGGACCTAAAATGGTTTGCAGTTGCTTCTGGGCTGCTGCAGCTACTTTTTGCTATATTTAAAGAACCAATGGCCAGAACAACCTTTTGGGAAATCATTCTTCTTGCCAAGACACTCCTGCACTAGAGGATGTCGCTATTCATCAGGGAAGGAGGCCTTGGGAATCTATCTGAAGTGAAAGGGCTGCTGCTCGGTAATCACATATCCGGTGATGAACCCCAGCAGACTTATCCTGTCAAACTTTTTTTGAAAAGCTTCCTCTAAGCAACACAGTCTGAAGAAACAGCTCTTAAATTTTGAATGCAGAGAGCTACAGAGATTATGCTGCTATACATCACCAGTGGCACTCTACTACCCCTGTCCTCTGCCAGCCCTGCAAGTTTCATATCTTTCATTCAGCACCTTTTTGTGCCCCACGGTACTTTCCAGCAAGACCTTGATTTCCACCCAGACCCCAAGAGCCACTCATCGCAGCTTCAGGAGCACACAGCTTTTAGCTCTGAAGTCTCTGAATCTTTCTCCACTGTGATCACTAGGACAGGTGCTATTACATAGACACAAAGCAGGACTTCACAGCAGTGCATGATACAGTTTGCTCATCCATCAGAACAAAGTCAAATGTGAGATGTAAGAATGTGTTCCCTTGACTATGGCACATCCCCATTTTTGCTGGGGAGGCATGAGATCAAAAATATGAACACAGCAGGGCCGCAGCTTTTCTTTTCTTGTACCACTTCAGTTAGGATATGTCCCAAAGCAGCTTGGTTTTGCCAATTTCCTTTTCTCTCCACTCATTTTGATGTCTTTTCTATTTGTTTCCTAATCAAAATCTCCAAGGCCAGAACAGCAGGAAGGAGTGAGAACTGCAGCAGTCTCAAATCTTGAGTAGTGATGAGGAAACAAAGTGCTGTTTGCTGTAATCCCTGCCTGTCCAATACCCATAAAAGTTCAACTATTCAGGCAGTGATCGGTTCTGCTTAGACTTTAACCTGGGAAGTCATCCTGAAGCAGCATGAAGGGCTTGGATTTGACAGCAAAGAAACATCAGGAGTATTTCTTATGATTTTTTTGCTCAAGATGGCAGAAACCTCAATATTTTGGCCTTCTTCCCAAGAGGAACTGGCTAAATTAAGGCCCATTTCAATTGTGGATATAACCCTAAACCAAAACCACAGGGATCTGACTCAAAATCTGCCTACTTGAAATTTAGGCAGCTGGAATTCAGAGCTGGAATTCAAAGACTTTCAAAAGGAAGGTTCAGGCTTGCAAAGGAAAACCTTAATTTGTCAAACTCAAAAAACACACCTCAGCAGTGAGCTCTGAGCCTATTCTCTGCCTCCAAAAAGCCCTGCATTCCTCAACCCTCTGAAAATACAGAGCAGTCCTGTTATTCAAGTGCCTGCTTGCATGGAGACTGGAAGGGATGGAAAGAAGTGCTTCTGGCCATCATTTTGCTTTCCAGAGACCAGCACTGCCCAGGCTGCAGCTGCAGTTAGAAGATGTACTGAAGCATGGCAGTGATGCAGTTAAGTTCACTCGGCCACCAGCAGTGGTCATTCACTGCTCAAAGAGCTTCAAGGTGGAGCTAAGCAGCCTAACTTCTCCCCAAAGCCCAGAAACTGCATTATAGATAAGTACCCTACTCCACAGAACTCTGTAAATCAGTGGTGAATTTGATTTGGGTTTCTCAGTCTTGCTCATCAGAAGTAGCTGGACTGAGAAGAAAAAGGAAAAACAAAAAGCTTTCTACAGCTTTGTTAAAAATATACTTTGGAAACAGTTTAAGGGAGGGCATGTGGCTGCCCTTACAGCCCCCTCGGGATGCTGCACTTGTGGGAAGTGCTGCAATGTTGGATGAAGTCTGCATAGCTCTAAATCTGCTGCAAACACCCTGCTGGTTCACAGCCAGGTGAGAACAAGGACTGAGGTACAGAGCTGGAGGCCACGTCTTTATATCCATGCAGTAGGGCATGGAGTCCTCTCTTTTTTTAATCTCAAACAGATGGCCCTGCCATCAAATGCACTGCACCCTTCTTTTGGTAATGCCTAAACCAAATAACTTGGACTCCAGAAGGCTGAAAACATAGAAGTCCGTTGTGAGTCTGCATTTTGCCCTGTGGGGACTACTGCTAACTGCATTCAGGGATGGGCCTTCCCCAAACCTCCTGTGTGCATTTCAAACACACCCCAGACTCTTTTCAGAGCTTCAGATATAAAGCAGGGTGAAAATAAGGGTTCAGCCTCTGTATTTCAACTTGTATTCATTCCCCACATTTCCACTTGGATCTATTTCTAATTTTAACTACATCCATAATAGCATTTAGGGTTTGTTTTCCCTTTTTTTAAATAGCAGAGTTCTCAGCTCCACAGAGAGCCTCAGCCATGTTTGAGTTAATGTGCACGCACATCCATGTATTTATGTCTCTGCAGGCATGGGTGAAAAGGCTAAGTGCATCTGGCTGAAATTCTCACTCGAAGTGAAAACACTATGTGACATTTCAGTGACATAGTGACTTCAGCACAGGGCTGGCAGTCCAACAGGCTGTTGCATTTCCCTTTAGGCTATCATTCTGTCAAAGTTTGATCAGAGAGGAGCATCCAGCACAGCAGCACTTCCTTGAGGGTACCACCAAATTCGAGTCTGCTGAGCTCTGTGTGGCCAGCACACAACATCACTAAACAAACAAACAGAAGAGCTCATCCCGTGTGGGGATGAGATAATGGTTTTGCCCTTACCCAAAACCCCTAAAGCTGCAAGCTTGCACCTACGATGATTGGCTGATTTTAAAGCCTGTCTTTTTGGTTCGATCTAAACACAATTCTGTAGCAGATGTTATTTGCATTATTTTATTGTTTTAACCTTCATGTGTGCATTAAAGAGTCAGCGTGCACAAGAAACTATAAAGAACTCTATATTTCATGTATTGTCCTGGGCAAAGAGTTGCAGAAACTTTGCTAAGACACCTCCCAGCAATTTATAAAAAGAGCTAAAGTATCTGTAAAAAGAAATCCCATTCTGAATGAGAAATATGATACATTTCCATATACTTTGGTATTAAGTAAATGTAAAGTGAGTTTATGAATGTGCACTCAGATCAATGAGGCCCAACCAATATCCTAAATTTTCTCACATCTATTGTCTCATCTTCTAGGACCATGTCTTTAAGGAAGAGGACATATCTTTGTTCTGTAATTTTTCAGCATCTTGTAGTTCTTGTCCATACCTGGGACACCTAAGCACTTCAGTATTGCTATTGCACAATGCTGAACGATTGAACTATATACTGTTACTGAGCAATGTAAACACAGATACTTACCTAGTTTGAAAAGCATGTATTAGTACCACCCAGTCTGCAAAACTGCGTGACTCTACTACAGCTAAAATACATAATCTGCTCAAACGTAAAGCACTGCCACAAACTAAATGCTGAAACTGGCCTCATGTTCCTTTAATACTGCACTGACCTCTCCCTACAGCCGCTGCCTGGCTGATCTGAAGTTCTCATGCCTAAAACCTACATGCCTTGTCTGCTTTATCCCCTGGGGTTTCAGCTATCACAGAGAATAAGTATTGTGTTAGGAGAAGAGTTTTCTTGCCAAGTTTATAATATTCTAGACAAACTGAGAATTGTCCTGAGATGAGATCTCACTTCCACACTTGGGAAATTCAGTCTCATGTTTGAAGATGCGGTATCTTGACACTAGGTGATAGGTGTATATAGAGTCATAGAATCATAGAATAGTTAGAGCTGGAAAGGACCTTAAGATCATCTAGTTCCAGCCCCCCTGCCATGGACAAGGACACCTCACACAAAACCATGTCAACCAAGACTATGTCCAACCCGGCCTTGACCACCATCAGCGATGGAGCATTCACAGCTTCCCTGGGCAACCCATTCCAGTGCCTCACTACCCTTACAGTAAAGAATTTCTTCCCCAGATCCAACCTAAACTTCCCCTGTTTAAGTTTGAGCCCATTACCCCTTGTCCTCTCACTACAGTCCCTAATGAATAGTCCCTCCCCAGTATCCATATAGGCCCCCTTCAGATACTTGGAAGGCTGCTATGAGGTCTCCATACAGCCTTCTCTTCTCCAGGCTGAACAGCCCAAATTTTCTCATCCTATCTTCATATGGGAGGTGCTCCAATCCCCTGATCATCCACGCATGCAGATTGTGTACTGTCTTCTTTTAAGATAAAGGCATAAACATTTTTTTCTAGTTGCCTGTGTGCTCCTGCTACTGTTTGACGCATACTACGTACTCAGGTCACTTCACACCAAACTGGCATTATCCATCATATAGACTGGCCTGTAGGTCGTCTAGATTTATATTCTTTAGTCAAAAAAACAGATGATATATATATTTTTTTTAAGTAAATGGTAGGTACACAATCACAAGTTTTAATGGGATCTGTCATGCTTATTGAAGAGGCAATCATAATTGTCATAATTTTCCTTGTTTCATTAGAGAACATCATGAGGCCATGGAAAGTGATCCATTGATGGACTGCACCAAGCAGTAGATCTACTCACATTTCAATTTAATGTTTTACTTTAAATATTGCCTGTGAGGAGTGTTGAGGATTGATAGTGGTCTTCTGATCCAAAAGTTTTGGAAACATCTAATGTAAGGAGCAACAATGCCTTAAGCTCAAGCTGCAACCTCTGGGAGGACTGGGGTTGTCTTTTCACTGAAAGTCTCTGTTGTGCTGACACAACAGAGCTGTTTGATAGTTGCTTCTTCAGTACAAATGAAGAGGAACAGCAGCGAGCTGTGTCGTGTGAGAGAATTCAACAGAAAATCTTTACAGTAGCATTTGCTATGTAGTCAACAGGCCCATGACATGGTATCCTGTTATCCTCTTCACTCATCTGTGAAATACATGACTGCATCTGAAATGTGAGTTTTCAAGCCATTCCAGGAGATTAGATATGCCTTCAATATTTATTTTTCTGTTCTGGAGAATAGAACTGGTTTGGATACAAAAGTCTTATCCCAGGAAAAAGATAAAAGCATCTTTTTCAAAGGGAGGGTTTTTTTTAAGAACCTGGGAGAAAAGGATTATGTCCTTCCTAAAGGGGAATTAGGGATCTTTCACAGCAGCTCTTACACCACTCACTTCATTAGCACCCAGAGCTAAGAGAGGAGGTTGAAGGAGATTACAGACCAACTAAATCTGAATTAAAATTTGTATTACAAAAGTTTCCAAACTGATTCTGTGAGTTAGGCTGTGATCTTATTTACATGGATATTAGTTAGGATAAGCACCAGAGTCTGCCTAGAGGATAATAACATTACTACTAGCTAAACTACTATAAATGGGATCCAAATCTGAATTACTGGAGTTACTCCAGTTTCATACCAGTGAAAATGAGCAAATAATCTCAGCTTTCCTACCCCAATCCCCCATGGAGACCAGGAGAGCGATGCTGAGCTGAAGGAATCCACCACATTTTATAACCCAGGAGGTGGCCAAGTAACATGTAGTTACTTGTAGTTACTTACGTGTACTTACACCTTTGTTTCTTATTTTGTCACCTCATTTTCATAGTTATTGTGTTCATATTCTAACCCTGATGTTATCTGAAATTATGCTTAAAAATGAATACATTATTAAGCAACCCGAATATCTCTTCTGAAAAGCTGGCCATATTAAAATTTCTTAACCCGTTGCTCTGGGAAATATCTTTGCTCTAATGTCAAAATACTTAAACACATACTCTTACCTGTATGGTCTCCTTTCCCTGCTGAACACATGAAATCTTTGTGAACACATGAGGAGTTGTCATATTCTAGTATAACGACAAAACCTAGCCTAAAGAAAGCAAACATTTTCAGATTGAAATTCAAGGTCTGTTTTAAGGTCCGCTAGAGGCAATAATTCTGTGATGAGGCCATGGAGGATTTACTTTTGGTGGCCAATGAAAAAAAGGAGGCATTGGCACAGGAAGGATGCTCTGGTATTAGAGGGGGGTGGGTACCCACTGATGATGCGTGTGATTTGCTTGGGCTCAGAGGTTTTCCAGGCTGCTAAGGATGGATACTGTACATGGGTATGTTAGCAGAGAAAGGGAGTGCTGAAAGCCAGACTATGGGGTACAGAGCACCTAGCCAGAGTTTCTTTTCAGAAGATAAATTATTACAAATTATAGCAAGAAATCAAATCCAACGTCTCTTCTGCCTGTAGAGTGGAGTTCCATAGTGCTTGTTGAAGTTTGTGGATGAAATGGGACTGTAGGTAGATTTTGATGTAATCTTGGCTCTGCTGAAACAGATGGCAAAATCGTCACTGAACTTCAGGAGAGGAAAGATTAATACATTAAACCTCTTGTCCCTTAGTGGTTCTGCTTTGCAGAAGGCAGCATCATTGTTTGCTTAAAGTGCAGGCAAACAGGCTCTTGCTGGTTGTAGTTTATTTTTGAAGACATGCAGAAGTTCTTGAAACTCTGCTCATTTGCCTCCTGAAGTCAACTCACTTCACTGGGCCAAGTTTTTGAAGGAAACAGTACAGATAGTGAAAACTATATAATTCACACTATTCCTAACTTCCCTAATGAGAAGCCTTCCCCTTCCATTTCCTTGTGAAGGCAGCCTAGTCTAGTAGGCATCTTAAACCCTCTGCCTTGCTAAAACTGATTTTCGCAACTTCTGTTGAGTTGTCTCCATTTTTCATGGCAAGCAGGGAGCAAACGAGCTTCAGGTTTCATTTCAGATCATGCTGCTCATCAGCAACAGGGGAAAAGCCAAAACTTTCAGTTCACCTTTTTGTGCTATACCGCCACTGATACCATGGCACACAACTGATTTTTTCACCACTGACTTCACTCCTTTTTGAAGAATATTAGAAATACTTGCTAGATAAGCTGTCTCATTAGAAGGTCACGGAATTTTGCAATATCCCATGCATCAGTTAGTATCTTTAACTCAAGGATTTTCAGGCTTTGGCATCACTAGAACTAACTTATTTTTTCAGGCATTATTTCATGATATTTGGAAAAGCTAATTTATAAGACTTGCCTTGAATGCATTCTTAATTCTTTACTTGGTTAGAGACCCAGTGGACAGCATTTTCCAGTGCCTACTAAGGCATACAAAAGAGGCTAAATTGACACTACGTTCAATAAGCTCAAACAACCACACAGTCTGCTGAAGAGCAATATCCTGCAAATTGAGTCAGTATTTTCATTGTATTCAGAATTTTTCAATTTCTTTATTTTCATTTTTTTTTAGGATTCAAAAGTCCTGAGTTGATCAAATTGTTGCATATTTCTCTCTGGGTAAGTGGTAGTGAGTAGAGATTTCTGACAGTTGTATATTAAATGCAGGTGGCTCTGTGAATGCTATTCCTGTCTGATACACTACATTAACCATAACCTGCAATTTCTTCCAAAAGAACTGGAATTAATTAAATTGTTTAATAAAACCTTACTTACCTGGATAAACTCATTTCTACGTTGCATTTAGGTTCCCCTAATGCATCTTTCCAGATTTTTATTTGTAACATAAAAAGCTAGAAGTGTTTACTTAGAAACCCAAACATTCAGTGTAATCCTGGTAATTGTCCAAGATATTCCTTTTTAAGACTGAACTTTCTTATATGCCTTTTCTTGCCGTATTCTGAATTGTTAACTTGAATTGATAACTTCATTCCCACTCCACAGCTAAATGCAAGGCTTGAACACATACTCTTCCACGTAATTTACAGCTCAATGCAGCTCTTCTGAGCCTGCCTATAAACATGCATTCAGGCACTAAAGACATCAAGAGGTTTGGGGGTAGACATATCTGGACACAAGCTTTTTTTTGCTTTTTGTTGTTTTGTTCAAAGCAACTCCACAGAGTAGAATAAAATGCAGCATCATGGATCTATACCTTAATAAAATCATCTCTTTGGAAGGAAGGTTTTTAACAGAAGCAATACAGAGCAGTCAAATTTTATAGGAGTACAAACCAAAAAATATCATTTCACTTTGTGCATGGTGTTTACAATAAACTTAAAAATTTTGCTGTTTTTAAACTTATTTTAAATGCACACTTGGAAGAAGATAACAGTTTCATCTTGTTTTCATGGTTAAAGAAAACCATAAAATTCTTCGTGAGAGTAGCTGAGGCACACAATGCAGCCCCATGATTCCAAGTGTAACATCATTTATATCCATAAGCAGATTAAATTTTAAAAGTTCTCTCAATACCACTGACCAGAGGAGCAATGTCATTGTTAGAAAAAACACGCACTGGTTACCTTATAATCAAATTTTCACTGCCTTTTCTGACAGGTTTTTAAGTTACTTAAGGGATCTATTTATATGTGGAAGCATCAACATCATGCAGTAAATCCAACCACAACTCAGTCACATATTTTATTAAGTTTAAGTTCAGTGAAAGTGCAGAGTAAACTAGGGCCCTATGTCTCTCAGTTACATCTGATTTGCGGTTGCTATAAAAAGGTCCACATGCCGCTTTTTCAGATGTGTTTTGGATTGAAAATAGGATTAATGTGCTAAAGTGTGATTAGAATGGTTAAACACGATTAATTGGAACAGACTTGTATTGCCAAGGGAGCTCCGCTGTTACTGGCCAGCCTCCAGTTTACCAAGTGAACAAAGCAGGCCAACTGTCCAAGTTTTTCCATGTCTTTGCTTATGTGCCTTTCCTTTGCATTTTCTCATAGCCAGCTTGTCTCAGAGCAGATTAAATACAGCTGAGAATGTTGGTCTAGGTCTGCAGTGAGGATCCTCAGGGAATAAGCAGGAACCTCAGGCCCAGACTTGGCTTCTCCAGCGCTGGTTGAAAACTGCCATGCACCTAGGGCAAGGGTCCAGGTGGATCGACTAGGGAGTGGGAGTAATTTGGGGTTTTTAAAATGATCTATTAAACCCCTGAACTTTAATCAAGCTGCTACCATACTGACAGCCGTGATTTACTTGCACATGGCTGCGAGGGGTAAAAGGGGCAAGGACTGTAGAGCATAGGCACTTGTCCCAAGCTTTAGAAACAATGTGTGTGCTACACGTGCATGCGTCCACCAATTAGCACATTGGTGTGTTTTTATCACGGGCAAATTCATGTGTATCTGTGCCACAGAAAATGCCGGTTTTGTTTTGTTTGTGAGGTATCTGGCTGGACACTCAGCAAATCCTGACCCTCTCCACTAACTGACCTCCCTTACCTTTCCCAAACGCAGATTAAGGATTTAAAGCTTAGGTAATCAAAGCTTTAAACTGATTCTGCCTGGAGAAGTCAGAATGGTTTAGTATACTGTTCTAAAACCAGAAATACCTCAGTGGTTTGTTGCATGATGATATTAAAGTTTGCACAAATTAAACTCAGGAGTGCAGACATTTTGAGCTAAATTCCTGGCTATAAGCAACTAAAACCTTCATAGCAATTAAAACCATGTTTGATATTTTTTTTAATAACTGCAGGCGCAGTTCAAATCACAATGGGATTGCCTTTCCCAATAACTAAGTCATTGTATGGCTTGTAGAGTAACGCTGTTCTCTCTGGGAACAGGTTTGGAAAACACACATACATGCACAAGATCTCCAAGACGGCATGCACATGCTTACACAACAGTCTTTCAATATTAATATCCTTCCTTAGAAACTGTCTGACCCCTGGGGACAAAAGGGTAACCATATATTTGCCTTCTGGTGTTTGAGATCCTACAGCAGTTGTTAGGAAAAAAAAAAGAAAGTCAGGGCCATTTCTTGCTGCACTCTAGTTCATTTAAGTGACTGTACATAAATTTCCATTTCTCTGAACAATGCAAACAGACAGACAAACAGCATGCTCTATCCTTGCTCGTAATTTTCAAACTTGCCTTGAAGTCAGCTCAGTGTCACTTAACTCTCAAGGACACAGAGACAACCATTTCACTTGCTTTCTGCTGGCTTTCTCTTTTTACCTTCCCATTCTCCCTGCCTCACATACAGATTCTCAAAACTGAACTTACAGGTCCTGTGTTTGTGGTCTAGGTACACGTTAGCTCAATTTCTGATCAGGCTTTGTTATGAAGTCTATTGCATTGGGAGAATGATACTGCTTCAGGTCCAGAATGGGTGTTCTTCCACTTTCCATTTGAAAAGGTGCTTAACACACCATGGTACATAGAACAAAAAGGGAGAAGATTCATAAGCCTCTTCACAAGCTTTCTACTTGCCATTCCTGTAAATGCAGCAGCTTTCTTCAGCGTTGTGCAGTAAGCACTGGTGGCAGCAATCTCCTGGCAGAGGTCTGATTTTAAGCTGCAGCCACATCTGAGTTGAACTCATAAGATTTTCTTGCGTATGTAGATTTAAAAATTAACTTTAAAAATTAACTCCAGCTCCAGAAGAAAACAACTGCAAATGCAGACATCCAACGTATCACCACCTCTGTAGTCATCCATGAGCTCTTGAAAACACTAATCTACCCCCTCAGTGCTTGCAGTGAGTGACTCATCCACATGAAGATACTCTCAGTGTTTCCTTTTGTTAGTGCTGGTGAGTTATTAAAGCCTTCTTGACAAGCTGAGATCATGCCTTTCACTCCCAGTAGTTCAAAGCACACCTCTGCAGCTTACCAAGCCTGCCACACTACCCTATCAGGTACCCTGCCAATTTATATTGGTACCCCTCTGCTAACACACGCCATGTCAAAATTGTTAGCCCCACATCCATAGCTCAAGGCCAAGCATTCTCCAGGAGGAAAACACATCCAGTAATGAAGGCAAATCCTCCCGATCAAAAATGCCCATGGAAAGCAAGTTTCCAAAGCCCATACAAAGACCAGTGTTTACATCTGTGATATGGTACAAACTGGAAATAATTATTATTTTTCAAACTGTTATTGTAACTACTGCTGCACCCTGCTAAAGTAAGTTTTAAGAACAGAAATCCTACAGTCAGATGGGTAGTAGTTCCTCATCACCTTCATGTATTGGACAATTACAAAAACCAGTACCTGTACTGGGTCCAAGCTTCCATGCAGACCCATGTCCTGTCTTTAACACTAGTTACATTTTTTTCATAACCACAAATGTTAGAAAGTCTCTTTTTAATTGAAAATTGATTTTTTCAGTTTATTGTGGAGTATGCTAACCTTCACCCTTGTATCACCACAGCATACTGGAAGCTGTCAGTGCTGAGAAGGAGAAAACTGCAGCGGTGTGTCCCATGTCACCCAGTGTAAGTAATGTGAAAGTCCACATATTCTGTGTCTTAATTATGCATTTGGGGATCTTGCCTTAGGGGAGGTTTCCATTTTTGCTTTTTTGTCAGATATGATCAGTGCTTAATGCATATGCAGACACATATGAGACCACTTCCAGATTTGTGTAGAACACAATCGTAAATTTCTGAGAGAGGGTTGTTTACTTTGGTACTTATGTCTGCTTTAAGCCTTACTTTAGTTACCAAACCTCAGCTTTAGTGATCTAATCTATCATCTCCTTATCAAACGTGGCAGAGAATCTGAAGCTGAATTGTAAGCTTTCCTACAGAGACATAGAGCAGTGACACATAAATGGATGGGATGGAGTTATAGAAATGTAGGTGGAAGCAGAATTGGGACCCAGGGTATTTATAGCACTAATTAAGGCAGTTCAGAAGTTACAGCCTGAGTCAGATGCCTGATTCTATACATGGCCTTCAATTTTTTCTTTACTTATGCAAGTCACTGAGCTTCCCTTAGCTGTACATCCATAAAGCTGAGGATACTAGTGTGACCTTGCACAGTGCAGTGAGAAGAAATGTACAGAAGACAAAAGAATTGTGATAATGGATATTGTTCAAATAGGCTGGATGTATCACACACCCCCAAAATAATACATTGACATTTATAATTCACTTTCTTGAGGTTTTTTTTTACATAAAGTATAACCTCACAAAATCCTTGCAAGCTGAGGACTATCACATGCATTTTTACAGTGAGAGAAAGCGAGAGCTGGAAGAAAACCATCAAGGATTGGATCCAATAAGGTGCTGAATGCTCCAGCCCTATTTAAGGAAAACACAAGCACTGCTACACTGAAGCCAGTGAGGCCTTCCTTTGATTTCAATAACATGCTTAAAGGTTTTGCTGGAAGGGGACCAGAGCCCTCAGCACCTTGCAGGTCTCTACACTCCCTGCTGTTGCCCAAAGTCGTGCAGCAAAGCAGCGGCAGAGCAGTGGTTTCATGGGAATGTTTCCTCTGGATTCCTGAGCAGGATGACCAAGTAATTAAAGATAAGAGCAAAAGTCTGTTCCAGGTTTTACACAAAGCCCTCTGCAAGTTGGGAGAAGAATTTGGACAGCTTAGTAACTGCTGCCTAAATATATATTCAGAGCAAAATTCTTTTCTGCATGCACCTGGTTTGCATGAATGCCATGCTTGTGCGTGCAAGGAAGGCATGTGTGCGACTCAAAAGAGGATCCTGAATAAAAATGACCCCTAATTACATATGGCACAGTGAGGGGAAAAGGGCAGCTCTACACATGCAGGTGTATATAACATTTTTTAGATCCAAAATCTGATTTAGAATACTGAAATCTGAAAATGACATTACTGTTTAACTGTATTGAGGCCTTTCAACTTGAGAATGTTGCTTGTGCCTTTCAGCAACACAAAAGAAGTGTATTACCCACTCTGCCTATTAAAATAGAGGGAGAAAAATTAATCACTATCAATTCTTTAACATTTCTGTGTTGTCCTGCTAAATCCTCCCCCTTTCGCCTGAACCACATCCTTTGGGGAGGCAGAGTACTGTCATAATGCATATGGAAAACACACAGAGCTGGAGAGCACAATATGGAAGGAGGAGAGCTGACATTGGATTCAGCCAGCCTGGGAATAGATGACAACCCCACAGGCATCCTTTCCTCCAGGGTGCCACAGAGCCACAGAGCAGAACTGGGTGCTTGAAGAGGGGCTAAATGTGATATGGAGGCACTCAGCAGATTTTCATACATCTTTATCTCTACTGCCTAAGCTGCAGTACACTGTGCAGATTTATGGGAATTCTTTCCATGTTCGCAACTTATAAGTATTAATAACCCGTCCAAGTTGGAAAATAATACACCATTCCTAACTCTATTAACTACAGAAAATCTGGCTTCAATTAAAATAAGATCCCCTTTAGCAATGCCCAATATACAATAAATATTATATATAAAAAAAGCCAGGCCGCATCTTATCTGAGGTACGGTAATAGTAATGTTTTTGCCTGAGGCACTGCGAACTTCAGGCTTAAGAAGTCAAAATGACAGGGCGCAGATGATGACTGGAAAGTTATCATTTTTAACCTAAATAGTTACCTTAAAGTCTTTTTTTATCTAATAATGAATACAGACAGGCAATTTCAGCATGCCCACAAATCTACACTGAGTTATTAAAATCATAGATAACTTATTCAAAAGCTGATTTTTTAAAACTTCTGCTTCTGCCACTGACCTGCAAGAAGAAATGGCATTGGCATTTCTGCTACTGCCATACAAAACCAGCTCTCAGTTTTCCAAATAAGGGATTTCATTCAGTGACCACTGGTTTTAAAACAACTTGCCTTCTAATTTGAGATTAAACCCTTTGGTCCTTACTCTGACAAAACTCTTGCTGCAGTTAGTGGAAGGCCCTTGGCTCAATTAAGACTTCAAGATTCATGTTAAGATCTGATATATTTAAATGCCAGATTTACATATTTTCAGTAGATATTTGGTACTTAAATACCTAGGTCTCTGTCTCACAGAGAAGGTAATCAGCTACCAGAACAAGAGGCTTCCCAAGGAAGTGGTGGAATCACTGTCCCTGGAAGAGTTCAAAATCAGTGTAGATGAGGCTGTCAGTGAAATGGCTTAGTGGTGGTCTTGGCAGTCCAAGGGTAATGGTTGGACTTTATGATCTTGAAGGCCTTGCCCAACCTAGTTGATTTTATGATTCTATGATAAATACTATGTCAGTGTGTTCCAGCATCTCAGTATCTTTCAAGATTAAATATCTCAAGATATGTCATCAGGGTTACTCAGTGAATCTTAACATAGGAAATGCTTCAGAACAGCACAGTCCCACTGGAGTTATAATTACATGACTTATCACTCTGCTTTAATCTAGCAGAAGAGACTCGCTGTGTACTCTGCCTTAGCAGGGGTCACTTGCAAGGTCAGCTGCCAAGTCTGTGATATTGCAACCTGTTGGAGAATGCAAATGCCTCAAGTTATTTACTGAGAGCAGCCTGCCTCGGGCCTCAGAAGTTCAATTAACCTGATATGCAGTTAAAGTTGAAATCAGCCATCATCTCAGGTGCTGCTCGGATGCTTTTTACCAATTCCTGTGCCACTCTTACCACATTTTGCCCTTTTCTCTTCCTCTTTGATCAGGGAACACCCAGTGCAGTCCCCAAGGATGGGGTTAGGATAGTGGAGCCCCAGAAGCTGTGTCACAGACCACATACAAATCCTTCTTCTAGAAAAGCATTATCCTGCATAGCTGTGCATATGGTCAGGGCTGAGCAGTGACAGACATACCATGACCCAACATTGAGCTCCTGCCCTTCTCCTGGCCCCTCCATTGGCCTCATCACCTGCAGGAAGAGCTGAATGCAACTAGTGCTCCTCAGTAACCCAGCACAGGAGCACATCTTGAACCACATTGGGCATTCTGTTGATTTTAAGTGATTACCTTGGGAGTGAGATTCTCTCAGTGCTTCAGCCTCACCATCAATGAGACAAGCATGATGAAATGTAGGCATTTCACTATATCCTGTGAGATCCAAAGGTAAAAAAAACCTGCCGGAATCACTGCAGCAGCACACCATGGGGAAAAAAAAAATCTTTGCATTTATTAATTATCATTTTGTTCAGAGCTATGATAACTATTTGCTCCATTTCTGACCTCCTCAGGGTATTCATTCATTCAAATTCCCACTTCTTAGCATTATTTTCGGGCTTAGTGCTAGCCTGTAGGCCAGATGCCAATTTAAAAGGATCAGGACAAAAATTACCTAAAATTTGCCTTTGTAGGATGTGGATTAAACTTTTAAGAAAGTTAAAAAAAAACAGTGATGTAATTCCCAGCAGCTTGTGAACCTTCCTGCAACTACAGATGTTAAATCCAGAACATCACTTTGTTAAACACAAAGATTACAATACTGGCTGGATCAGTATTAGTTTTTTTTCAGCTGCTCTTGTCTGAGCATAGAAAGTCAGAAAATTATCTCTTTGTCAAACGAGCTTTTTTATTCATTCATCTATTTAACATCTTTGTCCAAGATACCAGACTAGCAAGCTTAGAATGACTGAAAATTAAAGTCAATGGAGAAACTGAAAGGTTTCACATGCATACCAGAAAGCAAACTCATGTTCAGAATGAGATTTGGACAGAGTTATCTCACTCTGAACATGACCTCATGAATCTGGCAGCTTTGCTGTCTTCCACCCTTCAGCAGAGCTTGAAGTCTTTGGTGGATCAGTGGCTTAATCTCTAACTTGCTTTTAGTTGTAACAGCAAGGGGAAAGCCTCAATCATTTTGCAGGATTTTGCAAGCAAGTGTCAAAACACTCATTCATCAGAGTTACGCAGTGTCTGCGACTGCTGTTGTTTTTATCCAGTTAATGTCTGTTTCATCAAGCGACCTGTGGTTTTAAAACTTCTTGCCTTTTAGTATAACCCTAAACCCTTTGGTCCTTGCTCTGACAAAACTCCCATCACAGTCAGTGGAAGGTCCTTGGTTTAATTAAGATTTCAAGATTCAGGTTAAGATCTGATAGATTTAAATAAAAGAAACTAAGGGCTAAATAATGGGAATCTGTCAGGGTGGGGGAAGTTCTTATTTTTAGTTCCCATTATAATTTTCATCTATGAAAGAGGTCTGGCTAAACTCACTGCTTTCTGAGCAGTAGCAGTTGTGTTAGGGGAAAGATATTGTGAAAACTCTGGAAAATTTGAAAAATACATTCTTTCATAACAAAGGACTTGTCCGGGTTTTAATATAATTGACAGAAATTTGTGAAACACATGAAAAAGAGAAAAATAGGGAGGTTTTTTTTGATCATCTGCATGGAAGAGAACTTGAGAAGTTTGGAGTTCTAAGTTATCCTGGGCAGTTACAGTAGGTTTTGAAAGTCCTTAAAGGCTTTTTTTTTCTCACATAAGGGGTTTGGACTGGCATTTCCTCCGAACAGCCAAAGCTTCTTTCTCAACCAAATGAAATTTTAAAGAATGTCTTTAATTATAACAGTTATTGTTGTTATAGAAGCTGGACACGTTTCTTGTTAAAAATTGAAGGGGAGTTTATAGTCTTCAGTTTAGGCTCAATGTCTATACCTGAAAAGTATATTAGGAGTAGGTAAGAGTTGGTGCTCAGCCCAGCGCCTGCCTGGAGCCAAGGCTGATGTGAGGCTGGTAGCAGAGAGAGGTGTTCTGGCAGAGCCCTGCCTTGATCTCTGTGCTTGGTTCAGTGATATCCCACCTCCAATCTCAGGCTGACCACAAAACTCAGGGCCCTTCCTGCAAGGTCTTAAGCATCACCTGCTCCCAGGAGCATCCATTTTGTAGACAACATGAGTTAAAAATTACTCCATCCTTGTCCAGTCCTGTTTTTCCCATGAGAGCACAGAAGTCTGCTACCCGCAGTAGCTTTCATATTAATTTTAGGGCTTAAACTAATAACATCTAACCCACATACTAGTCCTGTTGAAGTGAACTGGAATTACTGACTTAAGCAGATATTAAATCTCCTGAGAAACTGTAGAAGAAGAAAGAGACATGCTCTTAATTAACATTAGAAACATCCAGCCTCCTTAAACACAGACATTTTTAGCAATTAATTTGCTATAGAAGCAGTTAGCTGATTTAAAGAGTCAGATTTGTTCTGATTAAAGCATTTATTTCAATGTCAGCAGAAGGAAAATTTACTGCTTCAGGTAAACATAAATGTCAAATGTGTGCTTGGATGTACAGAGTACAGTAGATAGAAAGAAGATGATGTGCTTAAAGGTCATTTAGGTTAAAGAATACTTTGCTGTCATCTTAAAGCTGCTTTATCTGAAGAGGGAGTTATGCAGCTGAAGGGAAAATGGCAAGAGGGAATGTGTTGTAATGTCCATGGGAAAAGCACCAGCCACTCAAAAAGAGGGCATGTGTGTAAACAATAGGTGAATTTAGCCCAAGACCCATAAAGACAACTTTTATGTAATACTGTCCCATTGCCAAAACAACTGTTTTTTGTTTTGTTTTTTTTTTTTCCAATGTACATTGGCAATTTGGGATTTTTAGGCAACAGCAACCATGAGTACTCTTCTCTTAATAGACTTGGAATATCAAAGATCCATTATATTTGTGTAAAAAGTTGTTATATCCAAACTGATTTTTATCCAAGGAGAATTCCAGCCTCTAGAAGACTAAGCCAGGAACATTTCACCCGCAAACACAACAGGAATATTAGAGAGAAATTATTGAAATAAATTAAAACCTACCTCTTCCATACAGATATTTCTTTTGAACCCAGGGAGGAGTGACAGCATCTAGCTGTAGGGATGGAGTGCAGTCCTGGACCTCTACAGGTACTTAGGACATTATTGCAAGGTCAGCAGAGGTATCAAGGACTCCTACAAAACATTCATGTCCTTATGGAGTGGTGGCTGGAGGCTGCCTATGTTCAGGGACCTGAATGTCTGCACAAGTAACTGTAAGGATGTAAGGTTTTAAAACAGAAACTAGTACATATGACCATGAAACTCAGGCTGCCCTAGACAGAGATGTGACTGACTCCCAAAGATTGTGTGATCTGGGGACCAGATCCCATTATTTCTTCCAGCAGTGCTGGCAGGGACTGAAACCCCACTCCGCGCTTACAGTAACTTCAGGTCTCATCCTAGGTTTCTACTGACTGTGATCAGTTTTGAAGCTGCTCACTCAGCACCTCAGAAGTAGTGTTGCAGAATGAGGCCATTAGCCCATATTTACATTGCCTGGTAATGCCATCAAACGTTCTGCTTCTAGTCATTAGCAATCCGTCCGTCCTGTCTTTTCCCTCCCTGAGGAAGTGCTCCACAAAGCCTGTCTCATGGATTTCTGGTTTTCCATTATTGTTGTAGTCTCCCCAGTTTATCATGCTCTTTCATTAAACAGCAAACCGCAGATACAGTTTCAACCTAGCAGCCTGTTTGCAAGAAACTAACCATTCAAAAATAGGAACACATCCTTTGCACATTCTTTAAAAAATCATTTAATGTGATTCATTGCTTTATTCTTTGCTTGAAGCATGCTTCACTTATGTTAGTAATCTTTTACCTTTCACTTATAAATTCAAAGACAAAAGTGGTTACAGTTCTCCAAGTCCTTATATACATAAAATATTACATTATCGCTTTACAAAAGTCAGTTTCTCTTCTGTCCCTTAATTAGGATTCAAGATTTCCAACAATAAGTGGTTGCAGCAGATGTATAGTTCTTTTATGTTTACTAATTCACATTTCTGCTTTTTCACTTTGCGAAGAGGAAAAAGGAAATAGTTATAAGTGGGATAAGTACACTTTTTTCTAAACAAAATAAGAAGTTCCAAATATGGGGGAAACAGAAGTCACCAATGACCTGATTCAGGAAGAATTTATGCACAGAGTCCATTACTTTTTGGAAAGTTTATCAGTCTATCCCTACAAAAGCCATGCTGGAGTGAAGTGGTATCAGCATCAGAGGTCCTGCACCTTATGTGCCTGGATGTGCAAGTCAGAGTTCCTTATTAATAGAACTTCAGTCATTAAATGGATCTTCTCACACCTAATATGACTTTATAATGTCAATATCTTGATCTTTGAGTCATTTTTTATGTTCTTGAAGGAGTAAACTTCATTTTGCAACTGATAATAATAAAGGGTGGGACTTCATCATAAAAATGCACCCTAATATCTTAGATAATACCCGAAAGGAGGTAAATCTTGTTTGGAGTAAAAAAGATGTGTTAAATCAACCAAAGGACAAAGATAAACATAGCGAGCACTGCTATTTCCTGTAACATTATTTTGCCACATCTAAACATAAAAATCTCACATAACAGGAGCTATGTCCTTCAGGCCACTAACAAGAACCTTTCCAAGGATGCATGGAGAAAACGTATGTTCTTGTGAAAATTGCCTGTTAAAAAAAAAATAAAATCTGAAAATGGGGAAAAGAACAAGTGATCCATGTACAAGGCAATGGTTTAACATTGAGATTTTTTGTTGTAATTCTTTTCTGATTTCATGTGCATATGTTCCTGGTATTCCCTCTAACCTGGCTGTTCTACAGGGGTAAATAACTTTTTTGGTTTGGTTACCTACGCAGACCTTAGGGTCTGGGTTGGATGCCTGTCTCTGCTGGAAACTGTCTGTGTGTCCATGAGCAGATGACTCCATTCCTACTGTGCCTCAACTAGATATTTGCAGGTTACTCGTATTCTCCTGCTGTATCCCTGTGCTTTGTAGCTGGAGCACAGCCCCTGGGTTAATGGCCATTGCCACATGTGAGGACAACAGCACCTAGAAAGCGGCACCTGGACCTTGTCAGCAGTTCAAGGCATGGCAGCACGGAGGATCCAGCCTTGCAAGTTGCCAGTACCCTGAAGAAGCAAAGCTCCTGCTGATCAGATGTTTGAGTGCATTTACATAACACAGCTGCCAATGCTTTGTCTGGTAATCGCTGATGCCTTCTTGGGACAGAGCAGCCTTCCCAGGCAGCACAATGGCATTTTTGCCCCCAAGTTTTGAGGTGCCCAGCCCTGCTGGAGATGACTTAGCTGCCTGTGAAACTCTATCAAAACCATGGCAGTTTACAGCCCAGTGCAAACCAGCCCCAGCTTCAATTTACCTTCATATGCCACTCAAAACCAGTGCCAGTTTTGATATGAGTCAGAGCCTTGACTCTATGAGTTAGAATCATTAATGCCTAGATACAGGCCTTATGTGCTTTAATCCTTTCTCATGATTCAGTTCCCCTAGATACCCTGTTACTCTAATATCTTCTTTCTAAAGTCCCTCCAGTTTATCTAGATTGTTTTTGGAAACATGGTGCCCAGCAGTGAATGTAATTTTGTTTCCCTGTATATTTTCAAAATCCCAGTTCTTAAAGCATTAGGGTTTTATGAGTACATACATATTCTATCATAAAATCATAGAATAGTTAGGGTTGGAAAGGACCTTAAGATCATCTAGTTTCAATCCCCCTGCTATGGGCAGGGATACCTCACACTAAACCATGCCACCCAAGGCTCTGTACAACCTGGCCTTGAACACCACCATGGATTGACTATTCACAACTTCCTTGGGCAACTCATTCCAGTGCCTCACCACCCTCACAGTAAAGAACTTGTATCATATTATATATAATGTGAAGAATTTGCATTCATATCAATGAATCACTTTGGGAGGGAGAGAAATATTAGCAGGATTTGATTTTGAGTTGCCAGCTGTTTTTTTCTTTAAGAATATTTCTTATTAGTGTCCCAGTCAATGACTAAAATGTAAACTAAGTGAAGTGTAGGCAAAATATTGGGATGATTCATACAAACATAAAATTGTATTGGTCCAGATTTTTCTGGTCTCTCCAGAGTGGTTTGAGTTTACTGCACAGGTTTCAGGCTGCTATCACAAAAGTCCAAAACTGGACTTAACTTCCCCAGGACCAGATATCAGCCATCTCAAAGGTGCCTGTGCCATTTCTCTTATCAAAATCCACTTGGCTTCTATGCTTGGGCACAAGATTAACAGCAATGGTCTCAGTACAACCTAAGTTTTCAAATATCTGTGCAAGCACTTTTACTCCAGGTCAGTGACATTAACAATAGACTTACATTTGATTTCAGTGGGAATTGACCTTTATATACACAGAATTGTATAGATCAACAGATATCCACCTAACTGCGATAACTACCATACAATGAGCCAGCAGAGGTTTGTGCCCCAGTAAGAAAAGCGTGTCATCATGAATAATCTAGATGGAAAGGCTTAACCGGAGTTATTTCAGAGAGATAAATAATAAAATAAAATGTAAACAGAGAAGTTATACACTAGATGTGAACCTCTAATCCAATTCTGAAGTCTACCACAGTCTACTTGGGCAACCTGCATAGTCTGTCCACAGATTCTCCACCATAATGGAATTCTTTGCTTCTTCTTCCAAAGGGGAGACCTATAGGACTGAGACCTTGCTTATTGCGATTCTTCTGATTCTGGTAATGATAATAATTGACTTCAGTGTCTTTATTTCTAGGATTATTTGTTAGCCTTTTTTGTGTGCTTGTTTGGACAGAAAACTTTCCAGGAACTGGGCTGCCTTTTACCAAGTGAGATGATGGCAAAGGCCCCTTGCTTGCAGTTCAGTGACAGCTGGAAAGAAAGGGCTCTTCCTGAGGTGAGCAATAAAAGGGGGAAAACCCCAGCAGTAAGGGGCATTTTGGTAGAGAACTGGCTGGAAAGGAAACCCTGCCCCTGGGCTCCATTCACAGACAGAGTCAAAACTGGTCTCATACCATCTACCCAGAGGGATCATGCTGCTAATAGCTGGAGCTGGTACCAGCTGTGCTTTGGTGTAGCACATGGTGAGCACTGAATTGAAACCACTGCGCAGACCTGTGGGAATTTGCTTATGCTGTCCAACACACCCAGAACATGAGCAACTTGCTAGAAACTTCTTATATGAACCTGGAAAAGGACTTTACAGACTTAACAATGTGTAGTAAGATAGTAGTACTTCATTTCCCAATTAGCTAGAAAAGGAAAATCCTCCACTTTCCCACACCTTGTAAAACAGCCCAGCTAAAGGCTGGGAGGTAGCTGCTTACGCCAGTTTTGCACTGTGTACCAGGCTGAAAACCAGAAAACTCTACTCTTCCACTCAACACCCATGACTGTAAGAAGGGATTCGTATAACCTCCCTGGCCCAATAAAGTGGTGGACGGGGTAAGCACTGTTGTTTAGGCTGAAAATCTTTGTCTCTATCAGAGACAACAGATGCTGTTAATAACTTCTGGGAGATTCATAGGTGCTGTGCTAGGTACGGTTTTTGAATGCAGGATTTGAAGGATATAAGCAATTATTTTAAAGAATGCCTCTTTCCTTTGTAAGTTACACAGTTACATACTATTGCAACCCACTCTGAAACTATTAAGCTAAAGGCAAGAAATATGAAAACATGAAGACTTTCAAATAGCGAGAATTTGCACAGGGAATCAAAGAGGTTTCAAGTTCACTTACTGCAGATGTTTCTATAATTGAGACACACTAGAAAAATGCATTAATGCACAAATCAGTCTTGCCTACAGTTATCTGAACCATAAAAAATGTCCATAATCAGAATATAATTCCCTATAAAATCCTATAGGACACTTAAAAAAAATGACAGGTTCTTTTTTTCCTATTAAACTCTAGGATTTTTTCAGTAGGGGTATCCACAGGGAGCACAAACAAACCTAAAGTCTGTTGACCAATTCAACCCATAACCCCCATTCGTACACTCAGCAACAGGTATTAAGGACCTGAATTTTAAAGAGGCCAGCTAAATGCAGCTGGTGACCTGGAAGATTTATTCAGGTCCTGATCTTACTCCCATTTAAACCAGTAAAACTTCCTCTGGAACTGTCTCAAGCTCCCTTTACTGCATGCGCCCAGTCAGCTTGCAAATTCCTCCATGCCAGGACAAGAATTGCACCTACACATGTGCTGCTAATGCAAAATGCACAACCGTTTCACAGGGGGAAGGAAAACAAAGAGTCTCATTGCCTTTTGACTCCTCAAAACTCTATGGCTTGAAGCATAGACACCATTCAAATGAAAGTGGTTAACCTGGAAGAAAGAATTGAGTCCTCATCTTTCGAAATATGACAGAATCCTCCACTTTTGTAGTTTCATATATATAAAGAGAACTGGCATGTTCTTCTGAAGAATAAATTGTTAGCTCTCTATCCAAAATCAGCAGAGACCAGCTGTGCCCTGCTGTAACAACCTTGTGGAAAGCTGTCTTACGTGAAAGTCTAAATCCCCAGCAGTTATTCCTACCTGCAGGTAGCATAGTTACTTTTTTCCCCAAAATCGCTCATGCACACTGCCTCCTTCTGCTATCAGTAGATTTTAACAAGGATCTCGTCCACATTCAGAGATTAATGAAGATTATCAGGTGCTGCCTCCCAAACATACCTGTTTACCCAGTGTTGCTCTTCTAAAACAACAGCAAACACTACTTCCCCCTCTTTTACTCCACCCCTCTCCTCCCCCCCGCCCATCAAGACCATGATTGCCTTGATAGATCAAAATAGTGATACAAACAAGAAGGAAATTGTGTCTCTCCATAATCTTTATCTCAGCCCAGCGGGAGGTGGATGGATAAGTATGAATAACAAATTATCTTGCAGTGAATTCCACTAATCAGCCCCAGGGCTGGGCCGACTTAGCATGAAGCAATTCTTAGCTTTTTGCAGTGCTAGCATAGGCCTTGGGCAGACGACCCTACCCCCTAATTAAGAACCTGAAATAAATTGAAAACAGCTGTGAATAATTAGACAATTTAAGTGCTGTTAAGAAGGAATAATTTTTGCAGCCATCGTAATAAATCTTATGCTGTCTGAACTCATAGGCTTTATGTGTGTTTTTTTCTGCTAATGGGTTAGTGCATTACTCATAAAAGGAACAGTATCCCTTTTGTTTTGATTGGGCCTGTTTAATAACAAAAGAGCATATCACTATAAGTGGAAGTGTGATGACAAAGAGAATAGCCTTTACTTTCCTTAATTTTCAGTCGTTGTGGTTCAGATCCTGTGTCAGATTCCTGGCATGGGAGTTTGCTGGAAAAAAAAAGAGAATTCTTGATTTGCACTGTAAATAATACCTGAACCCAAACTACTTAACATTTTTTAGATTTCTTTGGAAAAATGCATGTCAGGAAAGTACTTAAAATGTAGCAACTGACCTTCTAGCTGTACGTAGCAAATAAGTTCTTGAAGTATTAACTAAGACTGCAGGAAATCTATTTTTCTCTGAAGTTTTCCACCTTTTTTTTTAATCTTCCCACTTGTCTGGAACTCAGTTAAAGTGTTTAACAGAAAGTAATTTACAGAAGGAAAGCTTTCATCATGCACTGCCAAACCATTCAGGGCCTGCTTCAGAAACTCATAACTGGCTTTATTAGAAATCAGCTCTGTGAACACCTAAATGTATATTTCAGTTTTATGTTATGTATAGCTTTTCTGAAGTCAAAGTATCTGCTCACACACTTCTGTCCTTGTAGGATCCAGCGTTTGCTTGGATAATGGTATTATTTGCAAACAGGATATGGAATGAACTTCATTATTTAGAAGTATGCTTTAGCTTTATTACTATCTTAAAATAACCTACAATCCTCTGTCATTCTGATGGGTTTATATCACATAATTCAATCTGGATGCCGATTCTTAACACCCAGTTTTTAGAGGATTCACGAGATGCTGCTTTGTTTTAGTTCAGTTTCCAGAGAAATGAAAACAGAGCTCACCATGGCAGCCATGTGTTCGCAGTATTTGCTACCCAGGCAGCAGAAATGCAGTTGTGAGAAAACACCTGATGTGAAGTACCTGTTTCTGCACTCTAGTAGTGTAGATTTAAGTGCAAAAATGGAAACAAAGCATTGTGAAAGCCTCGAAAAATTAACCTTATAAACATGGTCTAAGTAGTGATAAGGGTTGCGATCTATCTTTTCTTTAGCTCATAAAGTGACAGGCTTGTTATACACTTTTCTGCTCTAAGTCCTATGACACCTCTCACCATTCTGCATCTGCCTGCAGATGAGATCTGTGGCGGTTGCTCTTGTACCTGAAGCTCTTCCCATCTCAGCAGTATTTAGCCATGGCCCTGTGGTGTTTTTCTTCAAGTCTGAATTATCCTTTGCACAGTTTATCTCCAAAGTACCTGCTGTGTATGACCTCATCTGGGTGTTGCTATGTGTTGCTACTTCTGTCCAAACCTTTCATGACTGTACTTCTGCCTTACATTGGCAGTCAGGTATCCTGCACATGGAATCAGTGGACCCTTTGGGTATGAGGAGCTGAGATTTAGATTTCAGATGTTAGACGATGTAGCAGCCTGAAGACTACATGTAGTAATTAAGAGTCAGCTTTGCATCAAAATAGATTTCAGGAGTTGCTGCGGAAAAGCTGTCGCCCAAGCAAGGTGATAGTTCTTTGTTATGCTTTCTGTGCAGAACCATAGCAAACATTTCCAACACTGAAGTTACTTACAACATTCCAATTACTTTAGAAAAAAAGAGAAATAATTTTTTAAGTCCTAATGATACCTTAAAAAAATAGTAGCAGTAGGAATACACTATCTCTACTTTTCCACCCTTCATTTTTTATTCATCTACTTTAAAGTGTGTGTATGAATTTCTTTTTTTGAGAACAAAGATGGAATGTCTTCCCCAGAAAAGAAGTACACTAACAGTGAGGAGGGACTTGATATGTTGATATGAAGCAAGAGATGTCAGCAGAGACATACCTACCTATCCATACATACTTCTCTTCCATCTCCATCAGACTGGGGTCCTCTGTAGAGGACTAGCGTCTAATGAAGATCCCCAGGGTTTTTCTAATTTTGGCCTAGGATACAGTAAGAGTTTATTGTGGACAAAAGAACAATTTGATGTTTCAATGATACAGCCTTTAACAATAAGCTTAGTCACAAGTAATCAGTCACATCCATGCTCAGGGTGCACCATTAGCCCCAGGGACATCTTCTGGGTGAGTCAATTCAAGTCCTTGGGGACAAATAGACAGATGCAGAAGGCACCAGCTTCTTTGGTTCTTGTTAGTCTTGATGGAGTTGCAGTAGGGGAAGGAGTAGTTTTGGCAACCAAAGGAAACCCCTCTGTGTCTGCCCACTCGCAGCCACTTCTGGTCCTCAGCTTCCCATTCCATAAAATGGGCCTAATAGTTTCTTACCCTGTACATGGCTGCAGGGTTTAATCAGTGAAGGTTTATAAGGTGCTTTAGGAGCTTTGACTGCAAGTTGCTGCAGACTTGCTAACTACATTATTTCAAAATAAAATAAACACATTTTATACAATTGAAAGGAAAAGGAAAAAAAAAATATAAAAGTCCACCACTCCTTCCTCCCCTCCAAATCAGCTTCTCAGGATTTCTCCAGTATGCGTTACACTGCACTCCATACTCAAGGTTTCACAAATAGACATAGCTGGTTGGCCAAGAGGTTTTTTTTTTATCCTGGTGTTTATAATTCCAATTGGTGTAAAATTTCCTGATGGTTAACACATCCCGTTACAGACACTTTTGAATGAATGACTCATTCCCAAATAATTGACTAGCTTTGTAATTTGGGAAGTAAAAATCACATTTATGAGTCCCTGGGGGGGAGGGCCTATAATGTTGTGCATAAAAAGTAGATAAATCATAAAACCTGATTTTTTTTTTTCTTTTGTAAAAGCTTCCATTATCCTTTGTGTGCACATTAAAGCAGTGCCCTCTAAATGTGTGCAGCTGCTTTAAATCACTGGTGCACTTTAAAATCAAGTCTTTTTATATTGTGATGTTAAAATTACATGTTGGTTACTGTAATTCTGTCTTGGCTTTTGTGGGACATCCTTGGATCAGATCTGCTTCTGGAAAGACCTTTCCCTTTTTACTAAGTTTTCTAATCCCTGCAAGCAGAAGTCTAGGCATTTGGCAGTCAGTGTAAATGGTATTTATCAGGTAAACAAGAGACACAAACAAAAAGGACCAGTCAATGCCAGTGCAATTAGAACCACATCCTTACTTACTAAATGCATGCATTTTAGATTGAGGTTTCAAATAAATGTGCAATGTGATTCTAATGGCATTTGACAAGGATATTTGGTGGCTGCAAGGCAAATCTATTATTATCTACAAAATATCTACTTACAAATCTACCCCTCCAGGAGGTGTTACTGAAACTTCATAGCATTTAAACTCTGAATGAAATGGCCACTTGCCTTGCCTTTGCAGTCTACCTTTATAGAATACCATATACCTTTATGCTACCAAGGTCTTTTCCCACATTTTCAGAGTACTGTAAATTAGTTTAGTATGCTTGAAAGAACTTGTAATTGTAACTGCTCTTGTTGACACATCAGCTTGATGCCACACAGAGCACGACTGGGACCATATCCCTTGGTTTTGCAGCTATAGTGCATTTCAAGTGCTTGACAGGTCCAGCACTAAGATGTTCTGAATTAGATTTGAATTACAACCGCTAAATGCCCTTGTCAAAGCTTGTTATGCCTGAAACTAGCCATATACATTTAACTGACTATTCCTATGGAAGGTATACTGCTTAAACAAAGACATACTCCAAAGTTTCATACAGAATTGTCAAAATATAATTGAGTTAAAAAAACAACTAAAGCATAAGAAGAGCAATCTTTACTGCCTTTTCCCCCTTTTCTCTTTCTTTGAAATAAATCCAAAGGACAATTTAGTGGAATTTTAGTATGAAATAAAAAGGGCACGTGCACTTCCCACAGAGACATTGAAATCTATACAAATACCAGATTCATCCATACATTGATCCTAGTGTCATGAAAGGCCATAGCAAAACTTCAGGATTTTGCCTGTGAAAAGAGTTTCATGTCACATCGCTGGCATTGGCTGGCATCTGGTGCTTCAGGAATAAAATGAACTAAAGCTGATACATTTATGAGAATCAGGATCAGGCTTTGAATTCTAGAGAACCCTAAATTTGTGCTTCATCAAATAAAGGAAGCATAATATTTATACGTGTACACATGTAGGCAAGCATATATCTCTATGCCTGTATGTAATATGTAATGCATGTATGCTGTGTTTATACGGTTTAGCCACACATAATAGAAACATCCTTCTAACTTGCAGATGCATTCATGATCACGTACCAGTTGTACAAGGCCATAATCATACATTCTCAGGCTAGAAAATAGCAACCAGAGAGCACGAACCAGATTTAAACGGTGTTTGTCTATCAGTCTGTGCCATGGAGATCACTGTAACTCACCGGGGCTGCATTGTGCTGCTCCTTGCTAAAACCCAAGGTCCTGACACTGGCTGCTTGATTGCTAGAATGGTTTGCTGACTGAGTTGGAAAAGAAAGTGATGGTTTTAATCTCTGTTATGGGCAAACGAGCTGGCCCAAAGCTGAGAGTGTCTCCTGCAGACAGAAGCAAACTTAAACCCTCTCTGAAGAAGCAAGACAGATTTGCATAACCTAAACCCACAGAAGCTCAGGCAGCACAGAAAGGGGGAAGCAGGCTATCACAATCATTGAGGATAAAACAAACACAGGCATACTTGTGTACATGACATAGCATCACAGGCTCTGCTTCCTCCCAAATTCTCCTCCATGACTGAAGTAAAACATCTTGGGCATACATTTGTTGCTTCATGTCAGATTTCCTAGTTGAATATGGAAGTTAACATAACCCTGGAAGTATTTTAGACTGGAGGGCAGGTGTACACTACAATGAGCTCCCAGGTTTGCATTCACTAGCTGACCCAACTGGAAACATAACCCTAGTGCCTTCACCACCTCTCCCTCTCTTAAAATGGGAACTGCTAGCACAAATTTTAGCGGATTGTTGCCATTCCCCAATGTGGAGCCAGCACATGGCAGAGGCATATATTCAGAAGGATCCCATGTCCTGCCACCCATAGTGGATACGGATTTAGACCCCACATCAGTTCTTTGTTTCTAAAATAAGGTTAAAGGTCCTTCCTCTGTGTGCCTTGGCTTGTAGATAGTAATTTCTTTGGGAAAGAGACTATCCCACCCTGGGAAGAGCACAGAACACCCAGCACAATGGCATGCCATTTCATCTAAGGCCTCTAGAAGGTACTGTAAGACAAACGGAGAATAATTTTGCCTTGCAGATGGACAAGGGCTAGACAAAGACCAGGGCAGCTGCAGCAGGGCTGTGTTTCTGTCTCCAGTGGTGTGGCGGTGCAAACAGATTGGGAGCACACAACTAAGAATTCTCCCATCTGAATCTGCCCTAGGCATTACCTCAAAAGATGAATTCTCCAACAGCAGCAACAACAAAAAAGATTTCTAACCCCATTCCAAGAGCAAAATGTGGCCTGAACTGGTCAAAACCTGATGACAGCCTCAAGCAGCATGAGAAACCTGTTTCATGATGGCAGTTGGTTATTTTAAAACTGAGCTGAAAGATTAATGGTGAGATTTTCAGAAAATGTAGGCTCCCAATGACAGGAACTGACAATTTGCTCATGCAATTTCCCATCGCTGTGAGTGCAATAGGGAGAAATGGGTGGGCAAAATGACACACAGCCATTCTGTGCCTGAACTTTTCTGGAAACCTTAGCCCTAAAAAGGCAATAAGCAAATAACCAGAGTGTTTAAATGAAAGGTAGAAAGACTTAGCCTGAGAGATACATTGATACTCTTTGTTAATTTTTTTATTCAATTAAGAGGCACATGCTGATTATTTTTAGCAGTGTCCCCCTGATACAATTCAGATGTAAATCACATTTCTGTAGTCAGCTGCTGCTGTTTAAGCAGAAATATTTTGACACTATAATTACAGGGTTGAAACTATGCTTTACATTAGTGTATAAAACACTCATTAAATTAAAATTCTTCCATGAAATCATGAAAATAAACAGTCTGTCTGAACCAGCATCAACAAATTCACAGGATGCTTCTGCGTTTTCTCAGAGCTGGCCTTCAAGTGACTGTATTACAAGGCCCTTATTTAACCGTGAAGTGTTAAAGGTTCACATTCTTTTGAAGGTCCCATTCTGCTTATTTTTAAAATTATTGCTTTAATTGTTTTTACAACTTGTAAGATTTTAAAGCTATTAAGCCTCAAAGTTGTGGGGAAAATTGAAACAGTGATTATTATAACTTGCATCAGTCTGTGAGATGGCAGTTGCACTGCATTCTTTTTTTCAAGGGTGGATTAAATAAAAGGGATCCATGGCACTACATGTGGCATGTCACGTTGGTCTATTATAGCTGAGAAGCAGGATATACAATGTATACAGAGTGTCTTGTGGGACAGAAAAGAATCCAAAAGCTCAGAGTGGTAGCGGTGTTAGATCCTTCTTGCCCTCTCCTTTGTTCCCCACCATCTTCCTGCCTTTTGCCCACCTCCCATCCATCATGGACCTGACAGTCCTGCAGACAATGGGTTCAACTCTCTGTGCCCTAGAGGAGACAAAGTTTTCAGCAAGATGTGACGGAACAAGGCAATCTCAGTGAGGTCCAAGGGAAGAAAAAGGGGCATGTATCTTAGCCCTGCCCTGTTAACATGGGGATTCATTTTTTAGGTCTGTTTTCATTTACTCCACTCCTCAAGGAAAGAAGCTGCTCCTCATCTAACTTTCAGTTATTGCAGACTGAGGTCACTGTCCATAGAAAGAAGCAAACTCCTCTGCCTCTCAGAGGTCTCATTAGAGGGACACACTGATGGGCAATGGCATCTGCCTTGATTCTTTCACCACCTACCATGGGCTTGATCAAAGCTTGCTGGCTGAGACTGTGGTCAAGACCTCTGAGCCTCACCCTCCACCCCCTGGGCATGTTAGCAAGCCTCGTATGTTGGCACACTAATCTCTCTAAGCCCTGATTGGGGTTTTGTTTTCTCTTCATCTGTACAGTATCACTGATCTTTACAATGCACTAAGTGAGCTGTGGCTGTGCTGCTTTTGGGAGCAAAGAGTACAGGATCTTCAAGATGCAGATGATGTAATCACAGTGGTCTGAAACATTTTTCCTCCATCTATATTCTATTGAAATCCACAATTATGGTTGACTTTTCTTTGATTGAAGATATTCCAGAAAGATGGACTGCAATGGTAATTGCACCGTTTTATCTTAAGATAAAATCTGAGACTGATCGCTCTGGTCTTATGAAATTACAGTCAACATGTTATTTTCTCCATTTGCGCATGAAACATATATACAATGGTGGTTGCTGTAGTGTATATTTAGTCTTAACTTGTCAGAACCATCAGCTAAAGAATATTCAAACCCTTCAACCATTTTATTAATCAGGATTATGTACCAGAAAGTCTGTTTCAGAGTGTAAGTTTTAGTACACATTGTAATTCAATAAGAAAGATATTTTTTTAATGCTATAGTTGTCTTCCTTCAACAGCCACATGGATGATTTTTTTTTTGTCCAGCATTACTGGTATTATGGTTGCCCCTTCTCTCCCACAGGATGATATTTTCCACACTGGATAGCAATAACCTTTTTTCAGAGCCTAGACATTATAGTCCAGTAAATTCAATTTAAGTTTTCCTTCAGGTCAAAAGGAAGAAAAATATTTTATCACTAGAAAATATTACTTTTTATTCTAGCTTCATATTATCATGAAACCTGTGGGGGATGTTCAGTGTGGTTTTAACAAATGCCACTAATAATTGAGTGTAAGTTACCCTTTTATTTTTATTCCAGATCATTCTACAAAATAATTTTAGTTCTCAAAATAGATAATTGGCAAATATTTTTTTTCACTTAATAAGTTTATTCAGATGAATTTTTGTAGTTCTTGATCACTCGATTGTCAGGTCGTACACAGAATCTCATGAGATTTTTTTCTGGTTTTTATGAACTTTATACAGAATTCTTGGTTGTTGAAATAGGAAAGAAAGGCCACAATAGAGAATCTCTTCTTGGTTAACATAGGCTGCTTCAGAAGAAGAATTTTTAACAATACAGGTGTCTTTTAAGGAAGGACAACAACAACAGCAAAAAAGTACAAGAAATATTTCTAGTAGGTAATGAGAAATATCCAACATTAAATTTATTGAACCCATTATGTATTACTGCCTCTATTTGGCTTACCACAGTATAGGTGTTAATGCACACTTTTATGTAGCTGCTATGTAGGGAATATATTATGTAGGGAAGCTGACTTTCCATTGATATTCTGTGTTATCTGTTCAGCCGTTCAGCACTCATTTTTCCTGAAAACACCACTGTTAGAAAAGTTGCTCTCGACAATATTCACAGAAGACAAACACAGCTGAAGGGAACTCAGGACTTGGCTTAATAAAAATATTGTTCTAGAAATTATTTGCTTGGACTATCTCTTATTAAAGATGCTACATATATGAAATGTAATTTAGTGACAAGTAAGGGATAACATTAGCATAAGAGTGAGTGTAAACTCTGAGGACAGAGTGACTTAAAACAGTACATAGTGATGGCAACATAAACAGACATTAGTAAGCAAACACTTGCAATGACCAATGTCCAAATAAATCAGATTACTTTGCATTATATATGTCTATACAAATAGTCATTCTGGTGATTTAAGACACTTCAGATATGAACCATACATATCAGAACCGCATAACCTCCCACCCATGCTGGAGGATTTAACTGCCTAGTCCTACTTCTGGCAGAGCTTCTGGGACATTGTTAGGTAATGCGAGAGGAGACCATTAACAGGTCTCCATAGCCTTCATTTCCCACCAGCCATTCTGCCTTCCCATTTCCTTCAGTGCTGGAGCACCTCTGGGGATACTCAGGACACAAAACTGCTCATGGTTGAAGGACAGCTGTCACTGACCACCAGAACTAAATACCCAGTCCCACATATTTTAAGAAAGGCAATTTGACAGGCATTCTGCATTCATTTTCAGCTACCTCCGATTACCTTCGCCTCCCTCAGGAACAACTCCATTCCTCCTACCCTGTGGTAGGCTGGTCCATTTGTGGCTGCTTACTTAAGCAATGATGTTGGGGACATACGAATTCCTCAGTGTAAAAGATCAACAGCTGACACAACCATGATTACAGACCTCATCTTCTTGCCCATACCTGCCTCACCTACGGAAGTCCAGAAGCTTTTGGCTTCCTCTACTTCCCCACAGCCAGAGACATAGTGTACTGACATAGTCCAAACTTTCAGGAAATATCAGAGCTTCCCCTACCTTCTGCACATTCTTCCACCACTCCTTATATTCTCCAGGAGAAAGCTTTCTCACACCTCCCTTTCATATACAAGAGTTGAAAGAGTAAAATGAGGACTAAGTCCCTGTCATGGGTTCAGCAGCAGCAGTCAACTGTTTGAGGGGCCTCAAACCACAACAGTTCTCCTCCTTGTTACTGTCCTAAATGGTGACACCTTCTATGAAGCGGCTCATGCACCAGGGTCAGCACCATCAGCTGACTTTGCTGGTGGTCAGTTCAAGACACACACAGATGAGGTAGGCAGAATGAGAAGATCTGACAAATGAACTGCTCATACTCTCAGTAAAGAAGCTTTCCATAGAGAATGGAGTTTTGCCTTTTTAAAGTTGAGGAAGCTGCAGCCTAAGTCCTCCAGAGGTACAGCCTCCATCCCCAGCCAGAAGGGCTTGGTAGGAGGTAGAAATGGAGGTGGACAAGCAGACAGTTTTTGTAAAACATGAACATATGACCCTCTTCCATGGTAAGAAAGACTGTCAATGAATCACCAGTTCACTGGCTGTCAGTTATACAGATTTCAGTTTAACACTCACATTTTTCCTGAAAACCAGAGGACTTTTTCCAAGGTGGCTTGAAGGCCAAATTCCCATGCAGGACCCCTGCCTTAGTGAAGTGTGAGGGGTTTCTGCAACACCCAGTGGGGAGCAAAGCTTCAGTCAGAGATGCAGTGTTTTGCTGCTTTTCTTGTCCCTTGATTACCAAACGTGAGACAGAAATTAACAACTCAAATGTTGGCTAACACACTCTTAAGTGACGCTGTGTGCCCAAGGGGTGGGGGAGGTGCTGGGCTAGGGACTGCTAGCTGGTGGCATGGAAGGTGCTAGACAGTTGCCCCATCCTGAATGTGAACTATGAAGCCTCCTAGCCAGCATCTGCAAAGGGGCATCTGGATGCCCTTATGCCATCAGACGTTCAGCATCAGGGTGATCTCAGCTGTCTGTCTGAAGATAGGGTTACAGCATTCACTCTCATACTGGCAAAGAGAAACTTAGGTGGAAACACTATTTGGCCTTGCAGCAGCTATAACCCCTTCTCTTCACCACCTCTGGGGG
>JASSUY010006137.1:7262-39952 GCA_032466535.1 Forpus xanthops | reverse complement strand
GGAATGCAAGAGCTCACCACCTAATTTCCACTCAGCTCAACCAAGCAGTGCACCCCCGTCACCTGATACCAAGCCCGACCACACAGTGCCCCCCCCCGCCCCCCTCCCCCTTTCTGGGTGTCTGCTCTTCGTTTCTACATCCTGGGCATGATGTGCTATGGTATGGAATACCTCTTTGGTAAGTTTGGGTCAGGTGCCCTGTTTCTGCTTCCTTCCAGCTTCCCTTCCTCCCTGGCACAGCATGAGACTCAGAAAGTCTTTGGTCAAACCAAAACATTCTAAACTGCAACTATATACATGGGTGTTATCAGCACTGTTCCCAGGCCAAAAGTCGAAAACACATCACTGCACCAGCTACTATGAAGGAGAAAAAGTGACTGCTGCTGCTGAACCCAGGACAAGACCGAACTTGAAGTAGTCTGAAAATAGTTTTGAATGGATCTGGGAAAGAATCCTGCCTAAAATTGCAATCTTCCTTTTCTCCAGAAATGTGCTGTTCTGCCAATGAAAGCAGACTTGTGTCTACACGTCAAATGGAATTAAAAAAAAAAAAAACAAACATTATTTAACAATGTGAGAAATAGACAAAATAATACATGTTTTCCACATTTCTCTAAACACTGAATATATGGATGTTTAGGATCTGTGGGCTCTGGTGTAACATATGTCATCCTTTCACAATGCTTAGAATGTCTTACATGTCAAATAATCTCTCTTTCTCTGCTGTTCAACTGTCAGTCTCACTATAAGCCTAAGCCTTCTATACTCATCATCTGCCTTGTAATTATAAAGCATTTAAATTTTACTTAACAACATCTTACTTTGTTCCAGCTCATGAAATTTTTAATCCACAAACTGTAGTCTTTCATTGGGTATTTTCTAAGTTAATTTTCAGAAAGTCAAACAACTTTTCCTCATCTTAGGCACAAAAGGGCCTCTCCATACCAGGGTGAAGCCCTGTTCGCAAAAGCTGTTATTCGAGTTCTTTTCCCTTTTCATTACCCTTTTCTCTTTTCTCAGAGTTCAGAAAAAAAAGAAGTTAATTTGTTGTGAAAAACCATACAAACAAAGCACAAACCAAAACAAAACACCACAAACCACAAACCAAGAGAATTTTTTACTTCAATCACTTTTCTTAAATATAATATTCATTTCCTGAGCAGTCAGGAACCCACATGCCCATGTATCCTCACTTAAGATGCAGGTAAAGCCCTCAAGAGAGGGTAATGAGCAGGATCATCTAAATGTGGAAGAAAAGGGACAAAGAACAGAGTTTACTACCACTCAAAGGAAGAAGTAATGGAATTGGAAAAAATATGGTGTAGGAGGAATTCTGTGCCCTTAAATGTTGGTACTGAAGAATGTTTAGGACAGAAAGTTTCCTGTAAATTGCCACGAAATTTTACTTGAGTTATATCTGACTCATTCTTGATTTCACCAGCATTACTTTCAGCTTAGTGTTAGAAAATCATGTACATAGATTTTTCCCAATACACATAGAACTTCTTGATGCAGAATTTCCATGAACCTGGATACGTATGCACATACTACCAGGAGTCTAAAGGGATATGACAGGTTGAGCTGATATAATTGTCAATTTTCAGCCCTTGCATGAGAGTCTAGAAGCTGTTTAAGCTGAAACTCTTACGATGACCAAAGGTTGATCCATGTCATATTTGTAACTCTTTGTGCTTTAACTAATTGTCTTTGAGGTAAGAAGAGAAAAAATATTCTCCTTCAACAAGTTAACAATACTATCCTCCATTTACTAGCTACATAAAACCTACTGGTCCTAAAGCTTAGTGCAATGGTTCACAAAAGTAGAACAGGCTGTATGCTGTGATTTCTGTTTCTTACACTAATCTGAACTGTCTTACTGTCACTTTGGGCTTTCTGATGTTTGTTGTTATGTATGCCTATTATCCCATTTTTATCCTACTCTAGCTGTTTAAAGGATGTCTTTCCATGGCATGCACATACAGCATCCAGCAGAATGACTCCTGGCTAAGAACTACAAGAAACTACTACAAAGCACTGAAAGATAACACTAACAACAACAATCACAGCAAAATCATCAACAACCAGTTAATACTTAAGAATATCAATGTGAATAAAGGTCATATGATTGTTATCACTATTGTTAGTACTACTTGCCTATACATTAGACAGTGTTTCAGATATCTGGAAACAAGTAGGGACTTGGAGGATCAGACCTATGCTTTGCTTGAATACACACTTTTTCTAGTAAAAAGTGAGCAGTTGGGATAAGTGATACACCAGATCTATTGTTGTTGAAAACTGTCAAACTTACTTCCAGATCAATAAAGAGACTGAAAGTCTAACAATACTTTTTATGTCTGGGATATTTTGTCCAGGATTGATGATTTTCTGATTAGCTTCATAAGGGAAGGAGTAAAAACATAGCTAAGCCATTGGATGCCTTGCAAGTCCCTTAGAAGCACGCCCACAGATTAAGAAATTGGTCTGCCCCTAAAAAGAGATGAACTGAAAAGAAATCCACTTTGCAGAAGGGAGCTGCATAAGGTCCAACTGCAAGAAATGTCAAGGAGAAAACGAAGATGACTTATATGCTGAATTCCAGAAGAGAATTATACATTTCCCTCTGCTTGGGATCTGCAGCTAGAAACTGTCATAGAGCAGAGCAATGTTCCTCCTCTATTATTTTTTTTAATTATTAATTCTAAAATAATAGTGACAGTGCTTTTCCCTTCAGTAAATATGATGTAGCTGGAGTACTGTGAAGTGTGAGCAGATCAGGTTTTGTTGTCTAATCTACAGCAACAAATTAAACCTGTGTGTATATAAATGCAGAAAGCTCTGGCCTCAATGGGAAGGTCTCTTGCTCTTCAAGAGAGAAATCCTTCATTCACCCCTGTTGAAGTGCTTCTAATATGAAAAATAATAACATTTTCGTGGAAACAGAGAAAGGCTGAGAGCAACCTTACAGCCTGTATTTTGATACATCTTTGAGATACTCAAGTTCAGCCTTATAAACTCCACTTAAAATTTTGTTGAAAACTGAACACTCCAAAGTCAGAATTATTGAAATCTGTCTTTTCTGCATTGCTGCACTGCATCACCAGTTTCTTGTAACTGTTCTGGGAGGGCTAGGGTTCCTGCCTGTGATTTTCAATGAGGTACATTAAGAAATGCCGCGCTTGTTCATTATATAAATCTGGCTTACACAGAGAGACAGTGCGACAGGCCCTGAGATACTCAGGTGTTCCAGTTTGTTTAGTGATATACAGATATAGCTGTTGAAATCCACACATTTGGACCAAGAGGCAGAGAAGTTTTTAGCATCCTGAATCTGAATCACTCACCATTTCTATTACTCTTAGTTAATTAAAAGCTGGCAGGGTAAATCCCTTTGGGGATCAGCTTTCTAGCAGCTACAGACTTTTACAGCTTAGCAACTGGCTGAGTAAGCTCTTATAAATGCTCCTGACACCTGGATTTTAGAAACCTTTAGGTGTTTGAAGTAAAGAGCTTAATTCAGTCTTGTCAATCTAGTGCCTTATGTCTATCTTTAATCTTTTTTCTTCCTCTCAGAGCTGAAGTTTCCTCAAGGATAGATTTACCTTTGTGCCTAGTCTATATTTGTATGCAATAGTTATTTGGTGTTTGAGGATATACAGCTGATACGGAGAGTTGTGCTGTTTATGTTGGCAATGGTTCTTTGGGTAACACACTTTGAAAAATATTTTTGCTTTGCTAATTGTTGTATTATCATTAGTCTTCATTAATGAAACTTTATTATCAGTTCAATATGACTTCACTCTTTGGTTAAATTACAAGGCTGGATACTAAAAGAATGTTTTGATATAATAGATTTAGACTTCTGTAAGACATATTTTTTTTAGCACTTCCTGATATTTTGATTTAGAAATAAGCACTACACAGTGTCATTCAGGTACATGCTAAATGACTTAAGAAATAGTTTGCTGACATATTTCAAATAGTATCTGTGGGTGGGCAATAATTATCAAACACAGTCCTAGTGGACGTACACTTGAATCAATACACAGAACATTTTCACCTCCATGCAGTTGTAAAACTACTACTTATAAAATACATGGCTGACACACAAAGTGGCAAGCTAATAAGGAAAAAACAGTTGTAAGAGGAATTAGAGCTTCTTCAGCAGGCAACGTCCCCTCATGCTGAAGGTGAATGAAAACTATGTACTGAAGAACTAGGAATGTTGCCCATGTCTACAGAGTAAGACATTGTCACCTGAAAGATAAGACTTCTAAAACACTTGGAGTCACTACAAATTAGTACCTGAACATGAACATCCATACAACACTGTGGCAGAAAAAGCTCTAGTTTGGGTTGGGATTTGAAGAAATATTTTATCACTCTATGAAGCATTGCTGGGATTAGCTTAAGAAAACAATATATATGGTTCTGTTGTAACTGCTGAGATTGCCTTCATAAATTACAGACATGGTTCTGTTGTATTTCTTCTTTTAGAGAAAAAAAAATAGTGAAAAATCTGAAAGCATACAGAAAAGAGCTATTGCAATTATTCAAAAGCTGAAGAAAAGGCCTTACCAAGAGACTTAAAGGAATCAATCTAGCTTATAAGAAAAAAAGATTGAAAGGTATCTTCATTATAGTTTATGAGTATCTTCCCAGGGAGAAAATATTGGGTTTAATGGATTCTTTAATCTGCTGGAGAAAGACATAATAAATCCCCACAATCAATCACTTTGAGCAATCATTCACCCACCAATGAAACACATATACTTCTGAATGAAAGTACAGAAGTTAACAATGTTCAAGACTAATACAGAATAATTGAGGGTAGAAATAAAACAGGATGTTATGGACAATTAAAACTAAAAGAGTAATTTTGCTAAGGAGGATATAATTTTTCCAAATGGATTTTTGGAGAACACACGGCCTCAAATTTCTAGCCTTTGTAAAGTCACTTTATAAAGTTTCACAGCTTCTTTAGTAACCAAAGTGGTCAGGACTTCTGTACCACCCAAAATGTATTCTTGAAAGTGAGGTGTATTAAGTGTCACGATGAGAAAGCAGAATAGTATTTTTTTCTCACATGGGTTTCTCTCGAGCAGTGCTCAGCTACCGAGGCGCTGATATTCTGTTCATACAACAGTATAGCCACATCAGTAATGACTTCTCATGGCTGTGACAGATTTTGCACAGAGGAAACTATTCCCAGTGGTACATTGCATCTCATTGTGTATGAACACCGTGTCATCATGTGCTCTTGGGGTGTCAAAAAGTATGAGTAGCTGCTCATATCTGTCATTTGCTGGAACAAAGACTAAGCTGACAACTGATATAGTGGCTTGTGTTAATTTGACAATGTTCACTTGAGACTGAGACTAGAACATTTACCTGTTATCTAAGCCAAACTCCTGTCACACAGATGAACAGGTAGGGCATTCATTGTTTTTGTGTCACTTTGTCCCCTAAAGTTGCAAGGACAAAAGAGCAGGAACTGTTTTATATCCGCTTTCTGCCTCCCTCAAGCAACGATCTGAGTTAGGCTTCAATTGCCTGGGAAAAAGAGACTTCGCTTTTCTAATAAAAAATAATTTTGTGATGAAGTTTAGAAAGTGACAAAAAGATCTTGATGTCTACACACACTGATTGCTCTAATTCAGTTAAAGTACAGTCCCTGGAGAGGAGGGAATGTGGAGCAAATGGCTATACAGGCAAAATAAATGAAGAAAAAGAGCAGAGAAGCAATGTTTATAGAGAGAAAGAATAAAAGGGAGTCTGTCGAAGAAGGCCTTTATATCTATCTCAGATCGATGTGGAAGTGACGTCCCCGTAGTCTGAGCCCTCAACTGTAGCAAAAGGATGGTACTAGAAGCTAATTAATTCTCCTACTCTTTCACTATAGAGAAAAACATTTGAACAGAAATGAAAAAATTTATCTCCCCAGTAGCTCTATAGTCAGTGTGTACACAATGGCCTTATGTTACAGGCTGACATAGGCTGGACAGAGAAGTAATTCAGAGTAGCCCTGTGGAGAAAGACTTGGGCTGCTGGTTGATGAAAAACTTAACATGAGCCAGCAGTGTGCACTCACAGCCCAGAAAGCACCTGTATCCTGGACTGCATCAAAACAAGCATGATCAGCTGGTACAAGGAGGTGATCCTGCACCACTACTCTGCTCTTATGAGACCTCACTTGTGTGCAGTTCTGGTGTCCTCAACATAAAATGGGCATGGAACTGTTGGAACAAATCCAGAGGAAGGCCACAAGGATGATCAGGGAACTGGAGCACCTCCTGTATGAAGATAGACTGAAAGAGTTGGTGCTGTTCAGCCTGGAGAAGAGAAGGTTGTATGGAGACCTCATAGCAGCCTTCCAGTATCTGAAGGGGGTTTATAGGGATGCTGGGGAGGGACTTTTCACTAGAGACTATAGTAACAGAACAAGGGGTGATGGGTTCAAACTTAAATAGGGGAAGTTCAGGTTACATGTAAGGAGGAAGTTCTTTACTGTGAAGGTGGTGAGGCACTGGAATAGGCTGGCCAAAAAAGTGGTAAATGTTCCATAACTTCCTCTGTTCAAGTTTGGGCGGGACAGAGCCTTGGGTGACATGGTCTAGTGTGAGGTATCCCTGCCCATGGCAGGGGAGTTGGAAGTAGGTGATGTTAAGGTCCTTTCCAACCCTATTTTAGGATTCTATGTCAGGATTTCTCTAAATCACACAAACATTTAAAATCTCTCCAACTTTACTCCCAGTAAAGCAAACCTTTGATATCTCCAACACTGTCTTTTCAATGTTAGTACGAATATGAATTAATGACACAAAATCACAAGTACTTTGTGAACATGATATTTACCACTCAGTTTTTCTAACACTTAAAGTTTTCCCTAGTATTTTTTAGCATTTGTTGGTTCTTGTTTTGTACTTTTTCCTTGCAGCTCTGATAACTAGAACTTATTTGTAAAAATGCATTTAAACAAAAACTGAGTTTTTGCAGGCAGCAAGACTCCTGAGGTTGGGCCTTTTGAAAATTCATGACAGTTATGAAACACAGAATAAAATCATGAGGTTTGCCAGCACAGAATGCATAAAGTGATAAAATGATCTTCATGCTTTTGTCTCAGATACCTAGGACACCTACAAACTCTTGCTTTTATGTTCTGCATTTATACCATAAATTTTTACTGATACATTTAAAATAACATATTTCTGATTTGTTCATCTGAAGTTCGATTCAAGAATTTCCTCAAAAAAGTAGCCTTACTTGGGAACTCACTTTGGACAAGAAGTAGATATTAAAGTTGCATGAGGAAAGTACATCAGAAAATCTTGAGACACAGAAAAGAAAATCTTTGGTGATGTAAAGAAAAATCTTCCCTTATGTCTGGTTTTCTTGGGTTCTTTTCTCTAAATTCTTTCTGGCTTTGGTCATTATTTGACTTCTAATTTAATTCAATTGATTTATTGCTTGCTTTTTCTTAGCATCCCAGATTTCAGTAAACTGTGTCCCACAATGTTATCAACCTCAGCATGTTTATATGCTGTCTTTTCTATTCCTTGTCAAGAACTAATCACAAGCTATACGCAGTAGTTTTTGTTTCTAAGTTGTTATTATTATATGGTATAGTTATGAAGCTTTATGTCATAAAATGCTTCTATGTTCGAGTTCATAAAGAGATGTAAATGTGCTTTGTTTACCTTACAGTGATGAAAATATGCATTCCAGTCCTGTTAAAAGACTTATTTACAGCTGAGAGTATCTGAGAAGACAAACATTAATTTGACAAAAGTCTTGGTGTAAGATAGGTTTACTTTTCTACCCTTGACCATATCAATATGTCCTTGTTTGTAAAATCTCAATAGTTTCTGGCACGGTCTTATAAACCTTTGAAAAACATTGCTGAATGGAGGCCATACACATACCACTGAGAAGACAAATCAGTGTCATTGGATGTTTCATGTTTGAGATAGCAAATATTTAAAGCATGTTATTGTTTCAAAACACAGTTACTTTGTATCTTTTTATTTGATCATTTCATTTCAGTAGTATGAAATAAATTTATTTCCACCTTGAAGAGAGAGACTTCTGGTAAACTTCACGCATTTTTATTGCTCAGAGAAAACCCAAGACAGTGTTATTATTCCTCTCACATCATGGAATTCAACCCAAAGATTCAGCTCTCAAGAGTCAATAAGACTCTTTTTCACTACCTCCCAAGGGGCCATTTGGTTTCTGACCACATCTGACTGTTCTTAGGAAAAGCAAACTCCAAATACAAGGGAAATGGCCTGTACCTCAAAAATGAAATTAAGAAAATTAGGAAATAAATCTTATAATTTTCAAATCCTCATGGTTTTGAATGTCATCTTCTTTCATCTCTGCTCCTGGAAGAAGGTAGGCTGGAGCATTAGACTGGGAATGAAATTGTTGTATGGTATATCAGTTAATCTGTTTCTTCACACAAGATGCATTCTTCTTTCTCCCATCCATGTTTAAGCAAAGGTGCACATCACCTACTGCTCACAAGGGAATGGGCCTCTCACAGATATTACTGCTCACCCACTGCGATGCAGGGGGATTAAGGAAAACAAAGTTTGCTTTTGCTGCTTTATAGTATTTATTCATTTCATGTTACAATACTATAATGTCTGTAAAGTTCAAGAACATTTGTAAAACTCTTTTCCTGAGAATTATTTTTCAAAATCTGTGTAAATATTTCTTCAGCTGTCATGTGTTTTTCAGAGATACAAGGATTCAAAGCACACTGGTCAGTTCAATGTAAGAACTAGAGATCACAGAAATCATATGATTTATTTCAAGTAGCTACGAGAAAGCAATTGAAAAATATGGGGCTTATATTTTGCTGGTATGAAACCAACTCTACAGCTTATCTCTTCTTTATTTTTAATTCTATTAATAATAAAATTAAATATGTACATGTTAAATGGGAAAACACAGCCTGAAAGTTCTGCACACTTGAGTTCAGGTGGCTTCATTCTATCCTGTAGGCAAAGAAGGTTGTGTAGGCTGAAGCCTGTTAAAATTGTTGTCATTTGCAGAGGTTAAAAAAAAATCGAGGTGCTCAATTTTCTACTTCTTTACTTTTAAAGCCTTGCTTGCCACATATGTGCATAGGACAGAGTAAAGGGAGACTAATAAACCTCTAAAATTACTTAGATACTCTTGCATACTTAAAGTGTCTTATTTTCTAAGTTTGATATTGTGGGCCTTTTTGACCAGTAAGATTATCTTTCTGGGAAATGATGAAGGTCTCTTTTGTGGTACTGTGGATTTCCTACTGCAGAGCTCCAAGAAAATATGTTACTGTTCTGATGAGCTTTATGTATTGGAAAACAGTTACTGAGTCAGGATGCAGTCCTTCTAGATCTTGTGTTTATGATAATTTTAATTTTGGAAGAAAATTTCTAGCAGTACAAGAAACAGAAAAAAAAAAGAGTGATTTATTATTATGAGACATAAACATTATATGAAAAGTGAGACAAATCATATAATTTGAGACAGAGCAACAAAACTAGAAGGAACCGAGGACAGTGTGATAAAATTACTGGAAACAAAAGGTGTTCAGTGGTGGGCACAATGGAATGATTTGGGGGAAAGGCATTAAAAAACATTTTCTTTATTTAATAGCATTTCTATTAATCAAGATTATAGAAAAAAAACTCTTACAATTGCAGCTGATCAGCTGTCCAAATGTTAGCAGTCAGTGATTTCTTCTAGGCACAGCAGCCAGTATGATTCCATTTCAGAAATGCCAGTTTTATGAACTCTTTGGTAAGGTATGGTTAATATTACACATAACCTATGAGCTTATACAGGGCCTATAGAATGAACACAGCCATGTGGAAAAGCACATGTGAGCTCAAAGGTCTCCTCCTTTTTTCTGCTTGAGTTACTTTTTCAAAGTGAAATTTAACAGGGCAGGAGTCTACCTCCAAATGATGTTTTGTTTTAGTTTGGTTTTGGTTTTTACCTCTGGTGAAGCTTTTGGTCCTTTTGAACCAATCTGGATATGTGAAGCATGTAGCAAAAGAGAAAAGAAGATTAAATAAGAAGCTGGTGCTGAGAAAGGAAGCTGTGTGACAGGAAGATACAAATGGGGCATGGAGTGGTGAGCAATGAAACTGGACTGATGTGACCTGCTCTAGCAGAGTGTAGCACAGGGCAGGTGAGGATCAACAAACTAGGGATAAAGAAGCTAGTGAAGAGTAACTGAAGAGATAAGTTAACATGAGTATGTATATATATATCCATATATATATATGGAAAAATGTCTCTATGAATGCTAACAAACAGTGGTAGGACAGGCTGAGGCATCAGACCCTCTGACATATTTTAGTAAACTGCTATATTTCATATTGACTGTTGTCTAGGAAGATGTTAACATGGGACTCTTCCATGGGCAATTTAATAAATGTGTGATATTTAATAAATTTGTGACTGAAAACAATGAAGGAGTCGTTGTACTAGAACAGGATAAAGTTGTCATATATAGATATTATAGGAAAAGGGGTAGCACTTCACTTTTGTGATATAAATGCTTAAATTCCCCTCTAGGTGGAAAAGTCAAGTGTGACACATTGTGGAGCTATAGTTGTACTCACAGTCATGTCAATGCAACAGATTCCCTGGAGGAACCATTTTAATTCAAAAATTCTCCTGAATACCTTCCTGCATATATTGAAAAAGACATTTTTTTCTTTTGACTTTTCTGATAACAGCTGTCTGTATGAATTCTCAAACTTCTTCTGCAGTACTTTCTGTTATACATTTAACACTCTGAAGAATATGCTTAGATTGCCTTGAAGTAACAGATTAGTAGGTTCATAGTTTACTACCCTTTGTGTGAATCTGTCTCATGCTTTTGTTCAAATATTTTGAAATCATCTTTAATGTAAGTCAGGTTAAATGCAAATAGAAGTTGTTAGTTACACCATACAAAGTAGGCAACAGAGTTACAAATATTTAAGAAATTTCAATATGGAAATTAATGAAGAAATTTACTTAAATTGTGTCAGGATTAAATAGAAAAGGGTCCTGGACTTTTTTTTTTCAGTCACAGTTGCTTTTCCTGACATCTACCTGTGAGGTGTTACTCTTCAGGTCATGCTCATCGCAGGGAATTCCAGTGCCCAATAACTGAATGTAAAAGAAAATCAAATGCAATACCACACCACTCCCACACGAACCTGGTTTTTAAAAAGCCCAGGAAATTCTACATGTATGCAAACCTCTAAATTGTGATTGCAAGCATAAGCACTCTGAATGTAGAAACTGCTGAAATTAAGGATGCCTGAATAGGAAGCAGAATAAGAACGAGGAAAGTTATTCTCCCTGATGTATAGTAATAAGAAGGAATACATTTCATTTCTTTCTCAGAATTTCTGCATGATAAACTCATCACTACAGCCACATTTATCAAAGAAAATCAGTAAATACTGGATTCATCTACCTTAAATTTAGATATTTAAATTGCCTATAGTCAGTGGAGTTAGACAGGCATTTCCAGAGGGTGATTCTTCAAATCCCTTTTAAGAGGACTTTGAATTGCATGAATCTACATAACTTCTTATCAATGTGACTGCAGCAGGGTAATTTAGCCCAAACACCTAACTTTTAGACCTATGACTTTGCTCTTGCAAAGAATGAGATTCATCTTACCTAGCTTTGGCCTACAAGGAAGGCAGGCTTTCTCTGCTAGAGCAAAGGGGCATGTTCAGAAGGCAGTTAATCCTGTTCTAAAGCTCTTTTCTAACAGTGAAGATAATGGCTCCCTTGAGCTGCTTGTCACTCCATTAACTGGAGAAGGAAGATGTTTAAACAACTAGTTCAGATTAGATGCCTTAATATTAAATCGCTAAATTTTAATTAACTTCAACCCATGTTTCTTTTTTCATCTTTAGGTCCAGATCCTCATTTGTTGAAGTTTTGAGTGCTAATAGCTGCAGATTCAATCAGCAGGAGACGCAGTACACTGAGCAGGAGAAATGACTCCACATATTCCGCACTCTGAAAAGTGTGCAAAGAGATAATGCAAAGTGGATCCACTAAAGTTAGTGGATAATCATTAGGATCAAAATCACTATGCTTTATTTCAGTACTTCTGAAATAGGATAATGCCAGCTTTTCACTATGGAGATACTTTGTGGAAAATAAAGCAACTGATGTCTGAACAGTCTAATAATGTGTCACAGAACGGCTCCTGAACAAATTAGTAACTGTTGCTAGAGCAAGATTTTAATATTATGTGGTAAACAAGCCCTGAGAGAACTACAAAGTATGAAAGAACCATTCACTGAGAGCAATGAGCGTATCACATGAGATAGTTCTCCTTTGGGCAAAAAGTAAGCAGTCTGCCTCTTAAAAGGAGATTGCTTTAATGTAAATCAGTTTCAGGTCTACTTAAATTTGGATTTATTTATCATTTCTTGTTTCATTTGGTAATCTTAATAAAGGTTAAATATTACTTTAGTCTGCATTATATTACTTTTGCATATGAATATGTAAAATGCATATATATGCTTATTTATATAGACATCAATGTCTATGTTCAGACTTTTATATATATATATATATACAAATGTGTATACATATATATTTGCAGTTGAAACTGTGTTAAGGTTTAGAAGGTTAGCTTAAGCCATTGGAGATGATTTAGTATACAGCTGGAAGGTGACATGGTAAAGGTAAGTGATAAATCATGTCTGGCATTAGCTGTAACTTCCTGGAAGGTAGAATATCTAAATAAAAATACCGTTTAAGATGCCATTATTCAAACTGCAGAAAAAAAATCTAAACATCCATGATTAAAGAATAAGCATGCAACTGACTGCTGTATTATTAGTTGACGTTTCACAAATTAAACTAAATTAAGGAAATTTTTGACCTGTGGTAATTCTAGAATTTGATTTTGTTGTTAATTGTTCATATAGTTTAGACCTGTGTGGATATTTATATTGTTTTCTGTCTTGTGGTGCCTGAGTATGTACCAAACAAATAACACAGTAAGATCCATTCAGTAAAGAGTCATGGAAAAAAAAGGATCACAGTCATACATGATGTTTCAACATGCAATATTCACCTAAAAGGCAAAATTATCTTCAGAAAGCTGCAGTATTTTCAGAAAAAAAAATACAGAGGAGTATGCATATTCCTATTTAAAGAGCTATTTATGAGAGAGCTGGGGCTGTTCAGCCTGGAGAAGAGAAGGTTGCATGAAGACCTCATAGTGGCCTTCCAATATCTGAAGGGTGCTTATAGGGATGCTGAGGAGGGTCTCTCCATGTGGGACTGTACTGAGAGGACAAGGGGTAACGGGTTCAAACTTAAACAGAGGAAGAAACTTAGATCGGATCTGAGGAAGAAATTCTTTACTGTAAGGGTGGTGAGGCACTGGAATGGGTTGCCCAAGGGAAGTTGTGAATGCTCCATCACTGGCGGTGTTCAAGGCCGGGTTGGACATAGCCTTGGGTGACATGGTTTAGTGGGAGGTGTCCCTGCCCATGGCAGGGGTGTTGGAACTAGATGATCTTAAGATCCTTTCCAACCCTAACTATTCTATGATTCTATGATTTATAACTTCAAAACAACTTTTTGTCAACAGACTAGTTAGAATTAACTGTGTTTGTGCCATGAGAAAAACATGCTCACTCCTCTACAACTATGTGAAAGTCTGATTTAGGCAAAACTACTGCCTGAACTGCAATAGAGCAACTAATATGTATACAGTATATACACTGACCAGGCATAAACTGATACTTGAGTTAGCCCTCCCAGCTCTTCTATTATTCATCATGAAGAATTTAAAAGAAACAATGTTTGAATTAAATCCCATCATACCTGTTGAAATCAGCCACTATTCTCTGAATTAGAAAGATATCATAAGATTCCACTTGACTGTCCCTGCAGTCAATTATATTTAAATGACAATGAAACAAGAAATAAAGAAAAAAGTTAATGCCAGATAATGAACTCATGAAAATTACAATTACCCCACAGTAGCCAAGGGTGTAGCACTAACATATGAGAAATGAAGAACCAGTCCATTCTGTTCTTATTGTAAACCAGTTGACTAGTAAGCAGTGCAGCCAAGAAAACCATTTTCCATGTTTGTTAACACATGCACAAAATAGGTTTTCCCAATTACATTTGCAGTGCTCTAGTTGTGCACCCTCTCCTTTAAATCATGAGAAACTCAACTGGAGAAAAAAGGAAAGTAATACTGGTGCAAATGCAGGAGAACAAAGAGAACCATAAAGCCCCAGTAGTTTGTGCCTATTCTAATTGAAATCAGCTAAAAATAGTCCCAGTGACTTCAGTGCTGCAGAATCAGCCCCTAACCATTGAGAAGCCGACAGATTTTACTGTCTCTGAATGCTGAATGCCTCATTTGGGATTTAAAGAAATATGTGATTAAAATCTAATTTTGTCACAAGACATACTCAGACTGAAGCTGAGCAAATAATTGATCATGAATAATTTATCTGAGGAAGTTCATCTCTTCTTTTTCCCTGAACATCCATGAATAGATCATAATTTCTTCAAATTCACTTTTGCAGGCCTTCTTGATTCTGAATCAACTGAGTGCAGTTTTCTTCACATATATATTACTTGATCTTCACTCTTTCAGCTGTGTTAATTATTTATGATTAATCAGAAACCTCATGATGTAACCATTTAATAGCATTTCTGGCACAGGTACTCCTTTACAATTAAATTAAATTTAAAAAGAAAACCATTTCCACAACAGCTCAGCAAAATCTTTTTTTCCTTTCGTAGTTCAAAATGCAAGTATGAAGGGGCATAAACATAAGCAAAGTTATTTTTAGTTTATCTGAGTAGTCACAGATTTTCCCTATCTGACTTTCCAATAGATCTCTAGAGAGTTGTGTAGAAGAAGATTATATGAAAGTGACTTGCCTATCCCTATGTATGTGATATGGCTACTACCTTGCAAGATTAAATGCTATTTTTCTCTTTCTAAAGCACTGTGAGGTGATGTTATCATTCAATTTACACAGATATATTAGTGTTCACTTTGCAAATTGCATAGATCAACTGTTTATTCCCTCTATTGTTAATAAAGTTGCTAATATTTGAATAAAGTTGATATTATGAATAATATTGTTAATAAAGTTAATTAGCATTTGAGACATATAAATTAATCCATTTCCAATTCTCTTTCAAATTTCCCTATAAGTTGATTCTATGTATATTATATAAAAAAGCCCCTATAGCATTTCTTCTTTAATTTTCTGGAACCCACATAGAAGAAACTCTGTGTGGTGAATGTGAAGAAATTCCTGGTGAATATTTACTTGACAAAAAGTAAAACAGTGTTGTTAAAGGACAAAACTTGTAAAGAAGAACAAACTTCTGTGAGATCATAATTTCAATTCTCAAGAAATACATTAGCAGTCATCTAAAGGTGAGAATGAGTCATTACATGTTTACAAACTGCATTCTGAAAGCATCTGGAATTGATCAAGAAAAGTCTGACACAAGCGACTGCTCTGAAACTATGAATCTGAAAAAAATTGAAATGTAACAAACAGTTGTTAAACTGAAAGCAATAGGAGTTGTGTGGCAAAGTTGCCATTAGACCTTTTCAATAATTTTGTTCTCTCAAAATTCAGTATGAAAATGTGACAGTGAAGATAAGAATATATCCTTACATGAAATTAGATCACAGGAATCCAAAGAAGTACTGTAATTATCATTCTTAGACCTCTATTTAAAAAATTTTAGTTTTATTAAAAATCAATCCATTATTAAACCAGACATAAACTGCAAGGAAGTTGACAAAAGGTCTAAAATGTTTTCTAAAAATAAATAAAATCTAAATTAATTTTAAAATTGTTCTTCAAGAAAATTACAGAGAATGAGAATTTCTTGACAGAACGATTAGGAAAGATCTTGGAAACTAATCAAGGCAACTTATTAAACAAAGCAATAGGGTTAATTAAAAGTAATTTAGCTGACTTTTCAGTTGGGCACTGAAAGAAACACAAAGACAACCTCAGTGTAGCTGCAAATACCAACTTAACTGTGATCAGGACAAGCTGAAACATTATATTACAACTTCTAGTAAAACAATGGAGCATCAAAAGTCCAACAGAAGCATTTGGTTTAGGTTTGTAGACGGTATGTGTTACCTCAGTTGTTCTGATATAATCCCACTACTGCCTTAAATTGATCCTCCCATGGGAATAGTGGAGGAGTTAAAGGCAGTGTAAATTGAAAAGGCACCCATTTGCACAACTGAAAGATGGGGGGGGGGGGGGGGGGGAAGAATACAACAAGACAGTGGAATTAAAAAGCCTTTCAGTTAAGATTGGGGAAAAGTAATTTCTCAAAAAAATTTCTCATTCAGGCAATGAAGAAACACTGTTATTCCATACACAGAATCCTTATTTTGTCTTGATTTGTAACTGATCTAATTAGGGATATATTTTTTCTAAGAACTGTTCAGTGCTCTTGTTTTTGATATAAATCGTAATTTATCTAATTCGACTCTTTCTGCAGGAAAGTATCAAGAAATATTTAATTGGGAAATATGTCTCAAAATGTTACTGTGTGAAAAAAAGTGTTATAAAGACACAGCTGTCTCCTCAAACATCCCATGGGAATGCCCAACAAGCATTCTAAAAATTCTCTTTCTCCAGACTAGGGAATATGTTTTCATTTATACTTAGTTTAAGCCTCAGAGAAAAAAAAAAAAAAAAGAAGCAACAGAGAAAAAATCTGGATGAGCTGATTTATTTTGTGAGTAATTAATAATTGAAGCTTGCATTTATTTCTGAAAGAGAATTTATTTGTTTATCTAAAGAACGAGGAGGATACCAGAAACGAAGATTTAAGGTTGCTTGTTTCCTGCTGATGAAAAGCAAGAAACAGCAAATGGGTCAAAACCTGTGGGTCTTCGCTGTTACTTCCCTGTGTTTGTCCTGGCAAGACTGGAAAATTTTGTCATCATATTATCCTCGGAAGTGTAATTTCTTTAATATAGCTGGTAAAAAATAGAGGTCTAATGATTTCATAGTAGAGCCTGCAGTACTCAGGTGTTGAGCTGATGATGATGGCAATATATGACCTCAGATCCTGCTCATCAAAATGCAGAATGATTAATAAGAAAAATCTTTGCTCCCAATCTGAAAAGAGACCTGGATTCAGATCTTCACCCTGTTAGCCTTTGCACATACCTGAAGAAATGTCAGTATCCTGACTAGTAATATATCTTCTTTATTTTTGTCCCAGTCTGTTATGAAAATAACCTTCAAAAGTTGCTAAAACCATTTATGTTTTCCTTTAAACACATGCTAGGTTACTCCTAGACATGCATACACCACATACAGTGTTTCACTTGTTTGATGACCTATAAGGAGATGGTTTCTAATGCGCACCTATTAAATGTGACAGAGTAATTTTGTATTGTCTAAAGATTCCTTGGTGCTTTATCTTTCTCAATGCTTGAATCAAAGGTGTCTATTAAAAAATATTGAAAAATTGGTGTCTATTAAAGAAGTGCATGTCTCTGGTATAATTTTAAGCAAAATAAAAACAAAACCAAAAATCACCCAGCTAATACACAAAGCCAGAACAAGCTGTCTAGCTAACCCAGCTGTTTTTGCCACAGTCATATTAGGAGGCTTTCAAGTTAACCACTCTGCTGCAAAACTGTGGAGGCAGTAACTTCCAGGAAAACGACAGTAGCAAACAGCATGGGGAGCAGCAATTACTTCATCCAGCATCTACATCTGAGGAGCTAGTGGTTGCCTGAAAGGTTGGACTTTGTGCCCTCCCGAGTTCTGACAAGTCTCAGAAGGTATGCTAGCTAAAAGAGGCTACAACTGACTGAAGTTTTGCTCCTATTTCACAAAACTGGAAGGAAAAGTATCTTCACTCTGCTATTAGCCTCCACTGGTCTGGAATCTATTCTTTAACCATTTCTGTCTGAGCAGTTCCACTGACTGAAGTAATTTAAACTTACAAAATGAAAGGACCTTTTGGCAGTTTCCAGCCTCTAAAACTTTCAGACACTCTGGAGATGAATGTATTTTTGGAATATATTAAGGAAATATAAAACCAGAGATATGTTGCATGGTTAAAATAAATGCATAAAACTTATTTTCCAGAATTCATCCTTTGTCGCCCAGTGGCATTAGCAATAATGTAAATTTAGCATAGTATCTTTTAAAATGTTGTAAAAACATACAATAACACTGCAGAACTAATGCAAAGACTTCTTCGTACACGTTCTGATGTCTGTCATAAGATCAGGTAATAAAAATCTACGAATAAAAGAATTTGAATTATTTCTGTAGGTCAGTGAGCAGTTAACTTTGGTAACCTGATGTAAAACTAGATTTAACACAGATGGGATAGGTTAAACGTTTGAGTATATGTATGCCCAAGATCATAAATAACTGTCAGAGGCTTGCAATAGATATAATTCTCAAAAGGACTTTTGTAAAACAGGAATGTGAGTCCCATTGAAAATCTCATTTAATTCCAAGGTGTGCTCTCAAGATTTATATTCTATTAAGTATTTACCATATGTGCTTCTCGGAATCAGATGGCTAGAAACCCTGTTGAATTGCCAAAGGGAGAGGAACACATTTGCTAACCTGTAAATGTCTCTTGTTGAATTGGAAGTCACGGACTATGTGATCTATGGTTTAGAGACTGCTAGTGGAATGGACATCGATCCATAACATCAGAATGAAGAGGAAAAAGATTACTTTTCTGTCAGTACCTTTGTCATTTCTGCTGTCAGCTGTTTCAGGACTGTCAAGAGTATAAGAAAAATAAGGTCATTTCCCTAGATTGCAATGCAGAATGAGAGATAAGATTCACTGATAAGGGCTTGCAAAAAACTTTAAACAGAGCCATTTCCACAGGAGAGTACCATGTAAGTGTCTGGAAAGCTCATGAGATTTAATTAGCTTCACTAAATTTTATTAAAAATAATTATATCAAAGCAAATTTAAAATTAATTACCCACTTTAAAGTTTCATGTTTTGTCTTTCATATGATAATATTGATCCTTCATTGTACTCATCATAAATTACGTTTAATTTTTTTTTTTTTTTTTTTAATACAATGGAATAAATTTTCAACATTGAAGGAAAATATTTCAGTAATATTATATCTGATTCCAAAATCAGAGTGGTTGGAATTTCCATTTCCCAATTAAGTAGAAGTTTTGTCCTCTTTACAAATAGTCTTGAGTTCTGAAATGCCAGAGTATCCCACTAAATGGAAAATTCTGCTTTCTGTATACCTCCAAATTTTAATTTCTCTATGGGATTATTAAGGTCTTAATTATTCTCAGAATTCTTTCTCAAATTAGCAGTCATAAAACTTGGATGATGCATACAGACAGCATTGATCAGAGCACATGGAAATGTGGCAGAATATGATGGACATGTCATGGAACAGCATCAGGAAGATCTAGAGTGAGGGCTAAAAACTGTGACTTCAGAACTGTAGCATTTTCCCTCTGTGCTTTTATTACAATACATGTCATATGCTATGCTTTCTGTGTCAAGGTTTCTGAATCCTGATTAATACAAAACCTATTAATGAAAAGGAAAGAGAAGTTAGAAATTTGCATGGTATTTAGGTATGTCATACTTGATCTACATTTGAAAATACCTTAAATATAACAAAGCTATTTTTATAGTCCAAGGTTATATTTGCATACCTGGATAGGCTAATTTATTTATTGAAACAGTACCATAAATCCTCACCTAGATCCACTGAGCTTTGATTCTGCAATTTATTTCTCTCCAACCTGCTTTCTACAGTTCCAAAACTCCAAGGCTGATGTTTTACTTTTGATTTAAAAAAACATCTTTCCTGCTGTTACTCCCATATTAGTAATGGGGTGCCTTGGGAGCTACTTGGGATGTTTTTCCCACAGGCCAAGCATAAGTCTAAACCTTTTTGAGGAAGGCTTGTGATGATGACAGTGCTGAGGGATTTCAGCCAGAGCTCTGACACCTCATGCTCCTCACCTGCAAGACCAACTTCTTATGCCAGCATTCTGAGTAGGCTGGGTACAGGTGGAATAGGAATCATTACAATTCACTAGCAGATGATCAAAGACTGTTACTTCACTTATTAGCAGTGGGGCAACCATCAACCCTAGCTTGACAGAAAGTCCAGCAGCATCACCTAGCTCAGCAAGTTTCAGCTTATGCTAGTGCTCAGACTTTACAAAGGCAAATTTCCCAGAGTACAGTAGTCCATGCTGTTTCAATTACAGTAAAGTTCTTCAAGTTGCCATAACCTCTTCTCCAAGGAATGGAAAAGACTGTGAGGCAAGGTAAAACTTCAGACTGTGCTGCTCCCTTTCTATATCCAGCAGCACAGCAGATGTGATGGGTTGACCCTGGCTGGCCATCAGGTGCCCACCAAGCCTCTCTATCACTCCCCTCCTCTGCAGATGGAGGAGAGAAAACATTTTTTTTTTTTCAAAAAGAGCTCTTGGGTAGAGATGAACGCTGTTTAATAAAGGAAAGCAAACGCCACACACAGAAGCAAAAGAAAATGATACATTCTCTACGCACAAGCAAGAAAGTTAAAATACAAGCAAATTCACTTCAGTAACAATTTGGTGACTCGTGGGTTTCCAACTTGGTGAGTTTAGCTACCACATATGATGCAGCCATTACTGGGTTAGCTGACCTGATTGTCCTTGCTGGATTTGCTTTCCCTCAGAAGCTATTAAGACCAGAGGCAGCATAAGTCAGGGGAGGTTCAATAGGTAAGGTAAAACTTTTGGTGGAAATGACAGAAAACTTGAGAAGAGCAACAGGGAAGAACAGGGTGTGCTCTTTTTCAGAGATAAAGCAGCTTATGGAAGAAACAGTCAGTGAAATTCTCCCAGGGAGTATGAGCAATAAGAGCAGGGTATGCTCTCAAGCACATGCTCCTCTGGGTGCTTTGTGTGTGAGCAGCAGTTTCACATGCACACATATGCGCATGAGGTGTGCTCCATTAGCGGTCACACTGTCAGGCATCAGGCTTCACACTTGGAGGTGTTTTAATGGGCAACACATGCAATGAAGCCAGCAGAAGTATTTCATAGCCAAAAGACCTGCAAGGACAGCTGTGACTGGGGAAGGGACTTGGGGACTCTCTGGAAAGCCGTGACCCAAAGAGTAATAAGCCCCCATTCAGCTTCTTTTCAGGGTGCAAACATGGGGGCAGCAGTGTGTTCAAGGTTCCCTGCAAACATCCTTTCCTGGTATGTGACCAGTGTGTGGACATTCATAATCTCCATAAACCATTACCTGAAACTCCTCACACCTTTGGCTGAGGGTGCTCAGATAATATGAGCCCTCTTCTTGTGCAGGCAGTTGGGTCTGAAGCTGCTCAGCCACCTTCAGTGAGGCTTCATTCTGCTTGTCCTATTCAAGCAAAGCTCCAGCAGGCTCTCATTTCTCCTACCCTTTGCTTAAGAAACAATTTAATATACAATTTCCTCAGTAGAGTTTTGGATGGGCAGTGGAACTGGAGTATTCATCAAGCTGTCAGAGGTCTCCCGCAGATTTTTCTTTCAGGTGCTTGGTGGGGGCAGCTATTTTAACATTTTTCTGCTGGAGCCTCTCTGCCTCCTTGTGTGTTTCTGAAGAGCTTCCCTTTCTCAGGATGTGGTTCTTCTTCTCAAGGGCACTGGGCTGCCCTACCAGGTCTTCCAGAACATGCAGAAGGACTCATTTCCATTAAGAGAGCAGGAGCTCTGCATCTCCTAATGGACCTTGCACCCAGAAGGGCCTTTGAACTGGGCCCTGCAGGGGTTGGTGGGTAGCTCACCCTCCAGCTGCTCCAGGATTTGCTTTATGAAGAGTCTCCTGTCTAGCTGCAGCTCTTTTGTGCAGATCAACAACTTCCTAGCTACCTCTACACAGCACAGCACTATGAAGGCTGTTATGGGGAAAGTTAACTCCATCCTGCCGTACTCAATACAGGGAATAAATATCTGCATCTGCTCTTAGCCACTTTGAGGTTTCAGATCTCACCTAGCCAGGCTTTTTACAAGACTGCACCCTGTATCTGTCCTAGGAGAAACACTTACAAACCAGAACTTATTTAAGACTGTATGCAGACCTACTAGTGTTTTCCTCTGTGGTACACTCACTTTTGTCACAGCAGGTAACGTTTACCTTGTTACTAACCTTACCGAGTTAGAGGCACCTCTCAAGTTTTGTTTTATTTTACAAAGTGTAGGGTAGCAAGAGATGACCCCAGAGCATCTTGAGTAGTATGAGAAGAAAAGCTTTATTTCAGGCGGTAAGATCTTTAGTTGAATATCTAACTAAAAGCATAGTTTCCTCTTTCCAGGCTAAGGCTGAGAAGGTCCAGGTCACCTTGCTCTAACATCAGATCATGTTGGACACAGACAAAATGACTTCGCAGTGCATAAAGGTATGAAATTCTCCTTTTTGAGTGCCGTATATGTGTCAAAACCCAACTTTCTCCAATGGGAAATTAAAGATTGCATGAGTACATGAATAACTTACCCCATCACTAATGGAGTTGCCGTCCCTGAGTATAGGTGAGTCTGTGACATGGGCTAAGTAGCTGGCCATGCAACACCTGTGCTCCATTCCTTTTCTAACAATGCAACTTTCACTACCATTAATCTCACTTTAAAATATCATATAAAGTCGGATCTCTGAGCTGCAGAATAGAACTTACTGCATCAATACTGTTTCTTTCATTAGTCACCATAATCTGATTTCCTCTTCTCATGAGAAATCATACTGTGACAAATTATTTGAAACAAGACTTACCATGACATAATGTGCATTGTTAGTAGCAGTCACAGAAAAGAAAAAAAAAAAGATAAAATAAATAATATGGATAAAACAGAGACATCTCTTTTACATGACATTTTGAACACAATGCATTTGCTGTAAGGAGAAAGAAGTACATTTTCAAAAATTACCTGTGAATACCATAAAAAGATCATATGTTTCTATTTTCCTTCACCAGAATATAGTGTATTTTCTCCTGTGTAACTACTGCATGAGATAGCTGTAATTCTAGCTACCAGCTAACCTATGCTTGAGTACATTATAGACAACCCAATCTTCTCCCAAACCTTACCCAGAGACAGATTATTATTTCAGGGGAATTGCTGTTTTGTTTAATATACTAATTACATATTTAATGTGGTCTATAATACTGTCTGTACAATTCTGTATATAGATGTTTTAGTCACTGTGGCCATAAAATGTAAGAGGGAAATATGATTAAATAATAACTATTTATATAATATACCCTATGTTGTTTATGAAATAAAAGGAGAGATAGACTCCATTTGTCCCATATCTGTATTTATGAAATAAATAAGGTTCATTTTCACCCTTAGTGTTTATTCTGATGTTTGTGTTTTATCTGGGGCCCACAATCAGGGAGAAGAGACCTGGAGGAGGAGAAATGATCTGGTAGGCAATAAAGAAAGAAGTTAGTCATGGAGAATAATGGAAGAATATGAGAACTGACTTCCTGGAACACATGAAAGAAACATCCCTCTAGACCATATTCTGACAGCGGATAAATCAGTGGAATTGTTGTTTGCTTGGAAAGCAAAAGGTGCAGAGTGATAAGATGAAGAGAATAATAACAAGGTGAAGAGACACCTACCTCAACTGTATGTATACTAATGCATATAGCCTGATGAAATAGGAAGGAGGAATTTCAGCATCACATATGATCACAAGACTGACATTCCAGAAATAATAAATATGATAACTCTTGCAGGAGAAGGGGAGTATTTTCTAAGTGAAGCAGCAGCTCAGATGTGGGGAGCTTTTGTACAGGATGCGTAAAAGTTTCTGTGTCAAAATCAGAGAAGAGGTCTGTGTAGGTGAAATCATAACAGGACTGTGCTGTGGACCACATAATCCAGGTGAGAAGCCACTCTCAAGAAAGTCTCTGGATCATACTCTATTTCTTCACTGGTATCTTAAACTCCCTGACATCTGCTGAAAGACAAGGATGCAAGAAATCCAGGGAATTTCTGAAGAGTTTCAAGGATTGGTTCTTGATAGAAGCACTGGATAGACCAATCAGTTGTGCAGAATTGGATTTGTTATTCAGAAACTAGTCAAAAATGTCCAGGGTTTTATTCTCAATGGCAGTCTTGTCTATAGTAAGCATGAAATAATGAAGCTGAATATGCTGTGGGAAGTAAGGAACTGGCAATGGGAATCACATCCACATAATGACTTAAATGTGTATTCCATATTCCGCCAAGTGTAGTGTGTTGCAATTTCAATAGATTGAGGTATCACTCTCCTAAACCAAATCTCATGTAACATGTACAAATATGTAGATTGTATTTTAGATATTGAATCCTTCTCACATAGAATATCCCAGCGAAAGCAGAATATCTCAGTGAAGCTGGTCAGAGAATACTGGACTCTGACAGAGGTCCTCAACAACATATTTGCCTTAGCTGTCATCAGTGACTCTCACTTCCCTGTACTTAACAAAAGAGTTTAAGGGGTTCAAGAAAAAATATTGTTGCACAAGAGCTAGTTCAGCCAGGGGATATCACCAAGATGGTGAGACCAGAGCACTTTCCCTGCTTGGAAAGGCTAAGGGAGCTGGGCTTCCTCAGTCCAGACATGTCTTCAAAGGGATTTAACTGCAGCCACTAGTGCCTACAAGGAGTGTTGAGGAGATGGAGCCAAGTTCTTCACACTGGTGCCTGGTGGGAACATGAGAAGCCAAAGTTGTAAATCACAGCAAGAGATATTCAGGAAAAATTTTTCACTATAAAGGCAGACCAGCAGTGCAGCAAGTTGTCCAGACAGGTTTGCTGGCTCTATCCTTGGAGGTTTCTCAAAGGACTGAGCAACCTGTTTTGATCCCACAGCTGGCTCTACTTTGACCAGGAAGTTGAGTGGGTGAGAGACCTTCTGAGGTCCCTTGCATCCTAAGTGAATCTATGATTCTATTCACTAGGTATACATGAAGTAATGAGAAAATAAAGTGTGATATTAGACACTCCCAGTTTCTAGAAACCTTAGATGGCATCCTGAGCTAGCAACTGTGTTTATATTGTTTGCTTAATAATCTTTCTTCCTCGAATTAATTTATACTTTCTGTGTTAAGACTGTCAAGACTATCCTGTGACAATAGCACTAAAGGGTGTTTGCAGCAATTTGTTTGCAACTCATTGCCTGCCAACTTATTCAAGGCCCCTTTTGTATTTTGAGAAACTGTAATTAAGTATCCCTTACTCTTCAATGCATTTATGATTTTTAGTGGAGCTTATTTTTCCATTTTTTACTCCTCAGTTACCTTAAAGAATCCTTATCCAATCAACGGCTTTGAACATAAACCTAGCCCTTCTCTGAAACTTTGCTTACCTTTACTATACCTTTTCTGAAGAGGTGGTGATGAAGATAATGAGGTATGCAAACCACATACAAAATTTGGATGCACTGTAAATGTACACAGCAACATAATAATGTTTCCTGATTTGTTCTCTCTCTCTTATTAATAATTCCTAGCTTGCTTATTTGTCTGGTACAGAACACTATGTTGTTGTAAGAAGTTTTCATAGAATTATCCATAACAATGATTTCTCCTCTGAGTGGTAATAGCTAATTTAGAAGCTGTCACTGTGTATGCATACTTTGGCTTATTTTCCTCCATGTGCATTACCTTACATTTGTCAACACTGGATTTCATTCTCCACTTTATCGTGTAGCCACTCAGTACCATGAGACTCTTCCCTAACTCTTTTCAGGTGGCTTTGAAATTTAATATCCAGAAAATTGTTAAACTATCAGGAAACCTGTCACCTCATTGTGTATCTTCTCTTCCAGACAAATTATACTGAACAACACAGGTCAAAGGTTAGTGTACCACTGTAATTCACTGATAACTCCCCACCATAGCAGCTCCTTTAATTTCCTTATAACAGGCTCCCTCATAATTATAATTCCTTTTTTGTGAAGCTTGAATTCTTACAGAAATTTTGGGAGGATTTTTGCTGTTACAAAAATGTTACATTTGAAGTCACAGTTGTCACCATCACAGTGTCTCTTAGAAAGGACCTCACAAAGCCAGTTTTTTTAATAGCACCTGCTCAACAGAATTTACTTCCACACTTACATCAGTCTTCCCCCTTCTGCCATTTGTAAATCAATTCTGCCTTGCTGTGAGGGTGTTTTCTTGACTGTGTTTCTCCCATCAAATTTCTAATTCTCTTTGTGTCCATACCTTTTTAGCCCCATCTTATTTTTAGACTTGTGGCATTTATCTAGATATCTTGTCTGTTTCTGGCTCCATATTTTTATGTGCCATGTTTTCAAAGGCCTTTATTTATTGAGACTGCACTTTGACTACATCTTACCTGAATTTTATTCACACCTGCCACATTTGTGGCAGGTGAGATGTATAGTTAGCATAAAGCCATAGGATATTGTGAGCATGTTTCTGTGTGCTGCTGGAGTTATCACACATCTTGAAGCATAATCCCTGCCAGCTCCTTACTCCATCTCTCGTGCCTGAAAGTCTGACTCTGCATAGTTAATTTCTTGGATTCTGGTGTGACTGACTTCATAATGCACAAAGTAAAGCATAACACAAACATGTAGGAAGGCTGATCAAAGAGGTTTAAATTCTAGGGTTAAGGGAAACCTCCAGGCAGTGAGGCACACTGAGCCTTTTAGACAATCTCCAGGAACTGACTGGAGCTGCACAAATTGGAAATTGCCTCATCTGTTAAAATATAGCATTATAACTGCAGTATGCCTGATCTATTATTTTTTTTCCTCAGGATTACATAAAATCTTTCTATATATAAAATCACTTTATGTTGTCATCCTTATACTCACTCAAATATTGCAAGGACACAAGGAATTTTCTGTTTTGCTCTAGGGAAAAGGCAGTATGAAAGGGAAAATGAGCCTTCGAGCATGACAGGAACTATCTTTATCTTTACCAGTCAGGGATCTTATCGACCTTTAGGAAGAGCAAAATTAGATATTCTCCAGTGAGAGAAAAAGTATTAATTCCATCATGATCCAAACACCCAGCTTTCATCTGCAGCAAGTTTAGAATTTTTGCCCCAGCGTAGAATTAGATTGAACACATAAAACAATTGTTTAAAGTGGAAGCCATTGTTTTGTAATTGTATTTGAGAATACTCACTGCATTCAAGCCTAGTCCTTTGGGAGCAAAAATGACAGGAAGCTCAGTGCCTAATAAAATATCCTTTCCCCAAACTGATACTTCCTCCAGCAGCTATCAGAGACAAAGTATCTAAAAGAAAGAGATACTGTCTCACAGCGCGAAATATTTTACATATTGTAAAACAAGACTAAAATGGATTACCTTAAGCATTCTTATAATGTGGGAAAATCTCATACAATTCAATGAAACAAGGGAAATAATCTCCACAGAATCTTGTTATATTGGCTTTCCTGGAAAATCAAGCTTTTCTACAAAAATGCATAAAAAATTCTTCAGGAAAATTAAAGGAGATAATCTGTAATTTATAAGTGTTAGCACAGACCAATATTTGTTTACAGGTTTTTAACTGAATTCTCCCCTGAGCAGTTTGTAAAATGTACCAGAAACCCAACTCAGAAGTCAAAGAGGAAGAACAGTTATTGCCATTATAACAGTGTAATATCTCAGATTAGATTTACTTTACTGATGCTTGCTGTTTTGATCAGCAATTTTTCCTTTCAAAAAAGAAGTAGAAACAACAGAAAGAGAATTATAGTCAGCATTTACAGAATATTTGCAATTGATGGGAAGATTTTAAAGACACATGACAGAAGATGATCTCTATTAACTAATTAGCACTGTAAAAGTCCTCCATTGTTTTTTTCAAATACTACTTATAGAGAAAAGGAAAACTTTTACATAGGTTTTTGTTATTAATATTCTGTCTTATGCAGCCACTAAAACCAGTGTGGAAAGAATGGGGTTCCTAGTCTCCAGCTACACAAGATACAAGCTGCCTTCTTTTCTGACTGCAAGAAAGTACTCAAAATTTAAGGAAAGAATCCAGAAACAAATTTGTTGCAAGAATGGTTTACATCTGTTTAGGCAGTCAAAAATGATTACTCCAAAGTCACATTATATGCTGAATTTTGTGTCTATTTGTAATATAATCTAATCTGTAGAGTGACTTTTTACCTAACAAGAGTTCAGTATTGGCTATTCTGTGACTGATTCAATGTAGTAAAAAAGGCAGTAGCAATTTCAGGATAGCTGTTGCTTAGTGTAAATAAAGTTAGAATGCAGAATAACATCATAGTTTAGGAGAACTTGGAGAGCGGAACTCTGAGACAGAGGTCATTACAACAATGTGTTATCATACAAGAGGTTGTCAAATGTTTTAATGGCTTTGAAGTTGTCTTTAGATGACAGAATGTCAACTTCTTAGGAACATCTCTCCTGCGTTTTTTTTTTTTACATAGTTTGCTTTGAGAAGTTGTTTCTGTGGAAAGTAAAATATATATTCTATGACCCTCACAGGATTAATGTCTATGTTTGTTTTCTTTTTTCACCAGGTCACATCACTGTTGTTTCCTCAAGACAATTTTAAATCTTGATTTTTCAAAAATGCTATTTTATTTTTATTTTCACATGCTGTTTTTCCTGTCCAATTCAATTTTGTTTATGACATATCATTCAATATCCCTAATAGGACTAAGTATGAAAAGACAAACAGCAACATTATTATCCACACTAAGCACATTTAGAAGTGTTCATTTGGCTTACTGATTCTTTGAAGCAAGATATTTCCTGATTTATAAGGCTGGCAGAGTCCACAGTTTTAGGTGTTTATCAGACACAGCACTCCCTCTTATGCCAATAGGCTGTTCCTTTGATCATTTGCTAGAAGTTTCAAGCTATCAGGAAAAACAGCCCAGAGGTATTTTGGTTGGATCACAATGCAGACTTAAAAGTATCTTAGCTCCTTGCTTATTGGTGGCACTTTACATCAAGAAAGACATTTAAAAGAACACTTATGCGGGCAAAGACAGCCAGCTAACTTATGCCTCTGTTTTGCTTATAGTGAAATGGCTGACTGGCCATACCGAGAGGGTGGTAGTAAATAGTTCTTTTCAAACTAGTGACCTGTTACTAGTGGGGTCCCCCAGGGATCAATATTGAGCCCAAAGATATTTAATATCTCAAAAGTGATCTGGAAGATGAGATCAAGTTATCCTGATGTGTACCTGACAAAGTCTGTCAGTGATACTAAACTCAGCAGGAATATAGCATGTAGTCACACAGTTGAGTCTTGTTGAATTGTTGAGTCTACTGCATTCAATGTTTTAAATCAGCAGTTCCAATTACCTGTTGCCAGAGTTCTGTAAATATACAGTTCCTCACAGCTCGCATGCATTTTATCCTCTTTGTATTTTACATGCATGTATGACTGGTTGTTTGCGTAAAAGGGTGTACTTTTTAAATAAAGCCATATCTTGTACCCTTTCTATGCCACTGGGTACATGACTCGTCTTATCTCATCCACATCTAGGTCCATCTAAGTCCATCCACCAAGTTGCACAGACTAGTTCGGGTTATATTTTTTACGTCCTGTTACATAGCAGCAGAAATATAACATTGCATAACAGTTGTCCAAGAAACTTTTTGTGTCAGATCATTCTATTCTACAGTTTATAGCATTCATGATGTCAATGGCTGGGGCAGCTTTGTTTTCCTTAATTTGTGCTTCATCAGCCGTGTGCAGTCCCCCATGGGGGCCATCATGATGCCTTTAAGCCTTTTGACAGAGAAGGTTGTTTCCCACAATGGGAGTTTAGTAACCTTATCCTGAAAAGACAAATATTTCAAACAGGTCATGGATTCCTGGGTTTCATTTGAAATACCTCCTGCCAACTCCAAAGGTCCTCTAAGTTGGTTCTCAGAGAGCAGCCGCTAAACAGCAGGATTCCCCTCTGGTAATTCCTTTAAAGAAAAACAGAGTACACAAGAAAGGAATTGAAAATGCACAGTGCATTGCATTATACTCCATATGCGGTTTCCTAATGTGCCAAAAATACAAGGCAAAAAATGGGAACGTCATAGGCTAAAGCCATTCTTCAACAAGCAGTGCTCTAGCAAGATAGAACGGAGAACAGCTCCTGTAGGATGACATTATTATATTTCTGGACTTTAAGAGATTTTAAGGGCCTCCAGTTCATTCCTAGTCATCTGTAAATGCAGCAGTCAGTTTGTAAAATTATAGGCAGTAGAAATGACGATAAGAAAAAGAAGTGAAGGTCTTTGCCACCTGTGTCAAGGACATTTTTTAATGGCACTTGCTTGCTGTGCCTTTGCAGTATATTCTTTGTTGCAAGTGAACTAAAGTCCCTTTGTGCTTTGGGTGTCTGTCAAAAGAGAGTTGGGCCTTTAAAATCAAAACTGGAAAGCAAACCCTACTTGCTGAGAAGCTGCTTGCTTTTCCATTTCCAAATTGTACAGTGAGCTACTGGCAACACTCTAGTTACCAAGAACTTTCCATCTGGTTCATAATTACACAGAGATTGTCTATATGCCTTACTGTGAGGGATTTTCCACCTACTGTGAGATAGTGATGCTGTGTTTCATCCTCCCCCTTGTCCCTCTGATACTATTCCCTGTATCCAGAACCTATCCATAGGAGGAATCATGCAGACTATGTCTCATCCTCACAGCTCAGAGGTTCTCTATCCTCCCAGATTTAACTGTTGGATCACCAGCTCTGGAGTAATCCTTCCAAGCCTTGCTTCAGATACTGTCAATGGAGTACCCACATCCTGGGTGTGTCCAAAAACGTGACTTCACAATAAGCAAACAATGGAATGGAGTAGGTGAATGTGGTTGGAGTTTTTGTCCACTTCTCTACAAGCTGTCTCTCCAATCTATTTGAAGCTATGGAGACGTTTGCATTTCTGTAATTTAGTTGTCAAATAGTTATACAACCTGCAGGCACAACCGCAGTACTTTACAACAGAACTGATTTGGATTTACCAGGGAACAAGATTTCTGCACTGAAAAATTTTATATTGCACTCCACCTGTATGAGAGAAAGCAGTGAATTATGTGCTTAAAGTAGTTTCTAAACATTAAGTACTGTATATTACTAAAGACTGACAAGGAAGAGCTGTAATCTATATTCAATAAATGCCAATTTGATCTGCTGAAGTTATGAAGTTCTGGCCTGGCTCTGAGTAATCAAATTAAAAATAGCTTAAAAATAAATTTTAAAGTATATCCATATCAGTGACTTGTGTAAACATTTCATGTAGTGGGAAGAAAGCAAATGTGTAATGCAAAATCATTTACAAAGAATGCGAGGGATTAAGGGGATTCACAAGAAAATTGAGAGTTTATGCCAAGAGCCAGCTTAATCCCTCTAGCAGAGGCTTTATTTCTGTAAACAAAAGGAACTTGAAATGCCTCAAATTCAGGTTCTGAGCATCATGTTTATGCACTGCAAATTAGCCATTTCACTGTAATTTTAACTCATCATCTGACATAGCAAATCCAAATGAGACAGTAATGGTCCTGCTACTAAAGGTTTCATTTCGCATTACCAGGATCATCTGATAAGCCCCAGCCTTAGTTTTCAGGGGACAAAATATTTGGAAGTAAAATAGCCTGACTAAACTGATTTAATATAAGACTGAGGGCAGAAGATTATAAGAATATAATTTACCATGATATTCACAAACCCCAGAAAGGCAGAACACTGTCATGAACATTTGAAAAGGTGCATGGGCTTTAATGGCATTGGAAATAGTAGGCAATGAGCAGGAAGTATCTCAAGGGCAAAGTATATTTTAGCAACCTGAGAAAACTATCAAAAAATTGCAGAAAAGTTCAGTGATTTTCAATATATCTCTCAAAGACAACAAGGAATATAAGTTTTCAAACTCTGCAGGAAAATTTTTGTAGCTAATCATTCTTATTTGGAATCACTCAGAAAACCTTCAGGTTTTCATAAGCTCCATGTTTAGAATGGACTGAAAAACAGGATCGAGTATGACGTTCTTATTTTTTTCCCCTAGAAATAGGGATTAACATAATTGTTACGTATTTCTGAAAAACAGAGATTTATCAGAATATATTGAATTTGATATGATTCATATTTCTTCCAATGAAAATCACATAATAGGCTTCACATTCTAAATTTAATCAACAAGTTGTATTGCAAATAATTTGTTAGGGGATGTTATGAGCAGCTGCCACCTTCAGCAGCCCTGGCTCAGGACTCCCTCTTATCTGACTACTGAAACCCAGAGGGGTGCCCTGGGGACCTGGGGTCTCTAACTGAGGCTGAGTGACATGTCTGCTGCTTTCCTGTTAGCAGTTTCATCCAGTAGGGAAACTGATCACATGTCCCAGAGGCATACAGACAGGACAGTGTGAGAATGTACTTAGAAGAACGTGGACATGTGAGCAATCCAGACAACTATCTGACATTTGTAAAGTAGTGAGCCAAAGGCTTTAGGACCATGTTTGAAGGTTACTAGAGAACTTTTACATGCAGAAAGTTTTGAGAAAGTTGGCACAGACGATTGGAGAGTAGGATGTGCACAAAGGAACTGATAACTGCGACCTTGGAACCATCTGCTGTTATTACTACAATCTTGGACTTACATACTGTAATAGTTAACCAATCATTGAACTGT
>JASSUY010006136.1:0-27952 GCA_032466535.1 Forpus xanthops | reverse complement strand
ATTCCAGTGCCTCACCACCCTTACAGTAAAGAATTTCTTTCTTATATCCAATCTAAACTTCCCCTGTTTAAGTTTTAACCCTCTACCCCTTGTCCTATCACTACAGTCACTAATGAATAGTCCATCCCCAGCATCCCTATAGCCCTCTTTCAGATACTTGCCTTGTTGCTGTCATCCTGTATCCTTTTTCCTTTTCCATAACCATTCTTTATTAATCTCACATCAGTGTGTTTCAGACAGCATAGGCAGACCAAAAGATATGTCTTGGTAGGTGGACACTATGTAGACTTATGCCTGTGGCATCCTCTGCAGATCTTACTTCATCAAAAAGGAGTACTTCTTCCGTGCTGATGAACTCCAGGTTGCATCTTTTGTTGTGTGGAGGTGGTTGCTGTTCCATGGAAAAATCTGGCAACCCCTGAATCTTTTAAACAACATTAAATTAATTGTCCCTCTCTGATATCAATATATTCCTTGTATGCACATGCAAGTCACAAGTTAGTTTGGTGGTTTAACATCCCATCTATCAAGTATCACAGAATGGTTTGGGTTGGAAGGGACCTTAAGATCATGCAGTTCCAGCCCTCTGCCATGGGCAGGGGTACCTTCCACTAGACCAGGTTGCTGAAAACCCCGTCCAGCCTGGCCTTTGACACTGCCAGGGATGGGGCAGCCACAAATTCTCTGGGCAACCTGTGCCAGGGCCTTGCCACCCTCACAGGGAAGTACTTCTTCCTAATATCTGATTTTAGCCTGGCATTTTTTTAGTTTAAAGACATTCCCCCTTGTGTTATTGCTATATGCCTTGTAAAAAGTATCTTGCCAGCTTTCCTGTCAGCTTGTTTACATACTGGAAGGCTAGTGTAAGGTCTTCCAGTATCCTTCTCCTTGTTGAACAACCTAGCTCTCTCCGTCTCTCTTCATAGGAAGGGTGCTTCAGCATTCTGAGCATCTTCATGGCCTCCTCTAGACAGGTCCATGTCATTATGTTAGGGTCACCAGAGGTGGAGACTGCTGCAAGTGAGAAGGAGGCAGTATGAAGGAGTCCTGCCATCTCTGACATAGCCAATGTTATCCGAGGTGCAGAAGAGTTATGCTTTGGAAACAACACCAGCCTTTCGTTCAGTTTTATTCTGTAAGTTAGATGAATCCCAGAAAGTTGAAAGTATTTTAATATTCGCAAATACATACCTACGTGCTAGCCTCACTCTAAAAGCTTTCTGAAATTTGAACACCCTTTTGACATAAATAAGAAGTGGCATGACAATGGTGAGTCTTCCTATTCCATTAAATGCATTATTGATAGCAGCAGTTGGGAGTTGCATGTACACACACACACGTTACAGACTCCCAGTTGCTGCCTGGCCAGAGCACTGCAGAGGAATTACTGCAGCTGGACAAAGATTGTCTGCTTCTCTCTAAAGCCTCTGAGACAGAAATCAGCATGAATCTCCAGCATAGCCTTTTCTCTTCCACCACTAGGTAGATCATTGTAAACATTAAGTAGAAGAAAGGAAAATAGAACCTCAGGGATTTTGAACAAGGCCGTTAGGTGAGGAGCCACCAAGAAAGATAGTGTCCAACTTTCTAGGCACGTGCAAAATGATATGAAGAACAAGATACAGCTTAGTTCTGACATACCCACAAGTGCAGTGGCTGTGCCTGGCTATTGCTTCCTCCAGAAGTAATCTCTCCAAGGGGTTGAGAAGGGCAGTTCTTGGTATTCCTGATGCAGTATTGAAAGCCTGTGCACTTGTGACAGATTGTGTGCCTTTTAAAGTGATTTGTTTCCTTATTCCTGGTAGGTTGAGGGGTGACCACATTGTATCATATTGCTCTAAGTTGATTTATGTGCACTGCAGAGGGTTCCCCTTTCCTCCAGACGCTGTATAACCACTGTTGGTGGAGCTGGGGTAGCTAATGGGTTTTGAGTTTTGAACTGTACTTAGTGCCAAGGAGAACAGTCACCAACTGCGTTGAGGGATACCATCTATTTCCTGCAGCCCCCTCTCTTCTATACTGTGCCTGTTCCCATGTCAAGTAGATAGCTGCAGTGAGGCCCTTGCTTTCCAATAGGGCAGAGCAGACTCTGGGTGAAGGAAGGACCTTTGGCAGGGATCCAGCCAGCTCAGGAGATGAGTGCTGTGTAGGTGTGCAACCAGCTGCAGTTGGGATCCATCATCTCAGTTGCTGCCTTTCTAGTTTTTAGAGGAAAAGGTCTTACAGCTCTTATACTGGCTTGTCTAAAGCACCTTCCATCTTACTGTGCCTCTTACTGCCACTGTGGGCATTTGGCTGGGCCTTCCTTTTTCCTCATTGCCTCTCCTGGTATGCTCTGGGAGCTGTAGCTGAACAGCACTGGCTCTGCTGTCTTGACTGGTGCTCCATGTCCTTCTTAGATCCTACTTGTCTATTTGTATCTGCACTGAGACTTAGCAGGATTTTGTCCACAGCAGATGTCTATGGATGTACGCTATTTCAGTTCTTATCTCCATCCCACCCTGGGGAGGGGAAGAAGGAGGCAGGGGGTGAGGAAACAGCTGCGTGGTGCTGAGTAACTGTCTGGGTATAAACCACAGCGATGTCCCATAGACACCTGGTATGGTAGGAAGGCACCTAAAGTGGCACTGCCCTCCAATGTTTCTCAGCTTGTTGACTTGTCTGGGAGCTGACATCCCCTTTTTCTTGTTTAATGTGGAAAAAACTTGGAGACCTTGCATAGGGGCTTCCCTTCTCCCTCCTTTTTGCAGTCCTCAAATGCAGCGTGATGCTCTGCCCTTGCAAACACTGAACCCAAAGAGAGATGTAGCGTCTCCAGCAAGAGGAAGTGGAGGATTGCTGCAGGACTCATGTCTATGAGCTTTGGTTTAGGGGGGAGAAATCTGTAAAACATCTCTAAGAGCAGACTGCACCTTGGTTAACCCTGTTGTGATATTAGTGGTCCTATTGCACTTCAGACTGTTTCCAGTTTAAACCCTGTCATCTGCTTTATGATTTACCTTTACTGCCTGTAGCGCCAATACACTGTGGTGAGCAGGAAGGGAGCAGAGCAAAGGGAAGGACTCTAGAAATACTTGAGGTAAAATCAGAAGCAGGGTAGTCTGGTGATAACTGCCAGTGTTGGACTAGGAGAGGGAGCAAGAGTTCATGTTGAACACCAGGTTTTGATGGCAGGCTAGGTCAGAGAGATGCTGTGTTACTTTAATTTCTGATGGGAGCAACACATAAATACTGTCAGCATAATGCAGGACCCAGCCTATGGCTCTCACATGTCTGGTAGATAGAGAGCTGTTAAAATGCATTTTTTTTTGCCAAGGTGTCTAGGTCATCTAGATCATTGGCAGTGGGAGGAATAAACTTAGCTGAGACTGCAGATGCTAATGGTGTGGCTCCTAAAAGAGCTTATTAACACTTACCTGTGAGTTGCTCTTGGCCTCTCCCAGGCTCTCGGATAATTTTCCACTCATGCTGGGAAGCTTCATCGCATAGTTAAGGAAACTGAGCATAGAGGAGTGAAGTGACAAGGTCATGTGTGGAGATTGGATTAGGCCTTCTGTTCCTCCTGATCCTAATTCTTTGCCTTAATCACAGGTTTTCTTTTGTATCACTGTGACTATTCAGTGAACTGGTGCATCAGCAGAAACATAACTTATTTGTGTAGTATCTTGTATCCAAGCAAATCGGTTTGCTTTAAAAGCTATGTGCTGTGTAGGCAGGGCTTGCTTCACTCTCTGTTTTCCCATTTCACCTCTTTTCTGGCTCTTCAGCATTTATGTCCCTAGCAATCTTTATTGAGGATAATGGGAGCAAGCGAAAGAACCACAGGAGAGTCGTACTGTGCCAGCCATCTTCCCTTGCACATCTTAATACCATATGTCAAATGCAGTTGCTCAGAGCTTCAAAGATATCTCTTTTTCAATCACCCAAGGAGCCGGGGCTGTGTATGGTGTCAGCTTCACAAGATGGCAGGTGAAGCATTGGAATCAGCTCCTGAGAAACTCAGAGTTACAGCAGTGCTCTGAAAAGAAGCCCTTGTAAGGTCCTGATGCCTCTAGCTGCTGAACAGTCAGGTCTTGCAAGAAAACCATTTGCAGTGACAAAATTGGTCATGGATTTTCAGACAGTTGAAAGTCTTGCTTTCAGAGGTGTTGGGCACCCAGTATGTCACCTTGCTCTTACTGAGATGAATGTAAGGGCGATCCTTGTGGGTCCATTTAACTTAGCATTCAGCTCCCATAGGTGCCACTCCTAGGGACAGCTAGGAGAAACCAGTAACGGAGATGGTAGCTTAGCAAGCTATCTGACCACTAAGAATACATCTCCTTGGGCTGTGAAGGAATACCTCTTTTTCAGTGTTAGGTTGGGTACCAGAAACCATCTGGGTGGATTGCTGGGCAATCTGTCTAGCATTCGCAGTGCTTTGGTAACATTTTACAGCTCTTGTATGGTGCCATGCACTGTGTCTTCCTCTCTACAGGGTGTCTTGTGCCATCCAGACATGACCAAGGACTTAATGAGAGCTGTGGGCCTAACTCATACTTGGAGGTGGACTGAGTATGACTCAACAGAAAATGTTGTTCCACATGTGTTTCTTTTAGTGATGGAAGCATCACTGTAAAGCACCGTAGCAAGGCAACAGTGGAAGGACTGGTACAGTTTCTGTGGTATTGAAGTTTATTTCAGTTTCTGATGTCTTTGCCACTGAATTATATCTAGAGCAAACCTGTTGATGTTCATACAGTCAGAAAACTGAGATGAGTGTATTTACCCCAGCATACCTGAGATTGTGGTCTGCTCTGTCATTTGGGTCATGTCCAGTGAACATGTGCATGCTCATACTACTACATATATAGGAAATCAATTCCCCTCTGAGTCGTCAAAATATGAGTTTTCAATGAGTTTTCTCTGGTATAAATGTTTTAGGATTTTGGTGAATAAAGGATAATTTGTTAGAATTGGTGCCTGATTTGAAAACTGGAAATCATTATGTCTTTCTGTGAAGTCAAAACAAGATCTGCTTTTGTGCCAAAGAGCTCAAAGTACTTTACAGATAAAGGAGAGAATTATCCACTTTTTTACTCAAGAAAACAGAGGTGCAGAATCTTAAGGTTGTTTCTAACCCTAACCATTTTATGATTCTATGAAAGATACCTGTTAGTCATACTTCTCTTTGGCTTGTAACACCTCAGTTGCAAAAACAGATGAAGCACTGAAATTTCTATAGCCTCAGTTTCTTGCATGACTGGCTAATTTCAAGTGTTTTTCAAATTTCTCTGTACCCCTATGAAAGTGTGAATGCCTAAAACTTTTTACTCTATCGCAACCTACCTGTTTTTGTAAGGAGCTCTGAGAAATGATTTATTAGTGTTTTAATCACAGCTTGTTGCATCTCCAGGAACTTCTTGTAAAGAAGTGCTTTGTGCAAGTTTATTATTCAAATTTGGTGGAATCGAAGGGAATCAATTTCCTCCTTTAAAATTACCTTTTTTCACCTACTCTACTTGCTTATCACTCTCTGCCTTGCAGGATTATTCTAATCAGATTTCATATATTAAAAAATAATAACATAAAAATAATTCTACTCTTTCAAAGTATTTCGGAGGCTTAAGTAAATTGAGACATTCATTGAATTCTGCTCACTGTTGCAGCTGTGAATACAATGGAGGCTACTTGTTGCAGCTGGGGAAAGAATGTCTGCTGTATGTCTTTTATCTTCAGAGAGAGGCCAGAAGGGATGATTGCAACCAGCCTTATCTCTGGGGTTTGTTTGGTTAAAACTTGTTTTTCTGGGTAGCAGCTGGAATGTGAACCTGCAAGGCTGGTTGCACTTAGTCCAAACCAACAGGGGCAAATAGGAGAGAAGAGATGCTTCCATGGCTGTAGATAACACTGCAGGAAGCTGTTCTAGCAAGCAGAGCTGCCAGGCTGGTCCTTCGCCACCGCCTCTTTCACTGAGCTGTTTCAAAGGGGAACCAAATGTCCGAATTGCTCGAGTGGCTTTGCAAATCTGTCCTCAGCCTAATGCACCAAAATAACAGTCTGCAGCAAGGCAACCACAGCTTCTCTGTGTACAGCTTATTTCTGATTTGGCAGCTGAGACCCTTATTTGCTGTACATGTCAAGACTGAGTGCTCCTATGGGGGTGATGACCTTGACCATCCTTTCATTCTTCCTGGTAAACTCAGTATAAGCTCTTAAATTGTCATCAGGGTTTTGCCATGAGCTGAAATGAAAGTGTCTCTCTGTAAATAGTGTCACAGGGAGATAGCTGGACTTGTTGAAGGGGTGGAGGAAGGCCACTCTGAAACTTATTCTGGCTCCTTGTATTACATTCTAAGTGTTTCTATTGAGTTTGACAGATAATAACTCTGTATTCCATGGGTGAGATCTTCTTGATAGTGACTGAAAGATTACGTGGATGTGTGTTCATAATTAGCCAGGAAAAAGACAATACACAGGCTGCTGACAGCAGTAGTTATTTTGGAGGTCCCAGGCAAATGAAACTTTGCTTCAGTAATAAAACAGACCTACTCAAAATGTGAAAAAAATGTCCCTCTTTGCAGATGGAAAGTAAGTCTTATATTTAGGGTGCTAGCAAGGCAGTTTATAGACTTCATCTCCCTGCTTTGCCACAAATGCCTTGACCACAGATTTCAGTTCGATTGCCTAAACCTAGACACTCATCTCCCTCTGCAATGTGCCAGCATATCTTGCCTAGCCTCCAGAAGACCATGCATCTTCCTTAGGTCCTGTGTCCCCCTGCCAGCCCTGTGTATGTTTTGCATGCCGCAGGTCATCTTAGATGGCCCTGGAAGCTAATGTTTAGGTATCTAGATCAAGCCTTTAATTTCTCTGCTTCAGCTGCTCATCTATATGGTGGAGATAAGATTTCTTTCCTACTCCCGCGCAGCAGTGTGAAGATAAGTGCATAGGTGATTGGCAGGCACTTGGATGTAATGTTGAGGGCACTGTGTAAGAGATAAGAGAATGGTTACATGGCAGCATGAGGGTTTTTTTGCTTTGGTTTTGGGGTCTTTTTTTTTTTACCTCAAAAGTTTTTCTCCTTCACAAGTCCTTTTCCTATCGGGTTGTAAATGTAGTGAGAGAGAGATGAGCTCACATGAGCCTCTCAGACTTGAAGCATTCCCAGGTTGACACTGCTCCAGATCTAGCTGCATTTATCTCCGACTCTAGCTATACTGGTCCTGTTTGAACTATTTGCCCCATGTTACTTGACCAACAAAATGTGGATATACCTTAGCAGTATTTGGAGGCAGCTTTCATTTGGGATATCTCTATTATTTCATAAAAGAAAAGTCAAAAAAACACTCTTGGTTTTCAGTTCTGCCAAGCTGGAATGGTGCAGGGAAGTAGGGAAATCACTATTTGACTTCAAAATGGAATAAATTGACCTGCTGCCACCTGGGAGAGTAAACCAGAACCTAGCTACTAGCTATCTTATTTTGCAGCTAAATCACTGTTCTCGCACCTAGTTACTTCATTGCCAGTGGTGCTCTAAATACTTGCAGCTCCCTGTGGTTTCAGTGGGATTTCAAAGTAAACACCATCCCCACAGTTCTTTCCCCTTTTATTTACAGACTTGAAAAGCTCAGGTTTATGTTCATCATTTAGGGCTCTATTTCCTGACATCCATTTGGAGACAGGCCGAAAAAGATTTTCTATAGCCAAGAGACCTTTTCAAAGTTTCCTCTAATGGAACTGATTACTGGAAGTTTCTGGGACATAAGAGACCAAACTAGCATAGATGCTTTAGTCACAGCTATAGACCCTGCTGAAATCTAGGGCAGAATATTGAGTCATCTCCTTCCTCAGGTCTCCGCTGAAAAAAATCAAACCATTATTCTGTGCAGCAGAGGACTCCTAAGAGCAGTAGGAGAGGTGGGTGCTATGAGGGCGCAGCAAGAAGAAGCTGTGAAGATCTCCACGCTCCGCAGCGCAAGCTTTAGCCAAGCAGCTCTCAGAGAAGAAGCTGATTAACTACATACTTTTTCCCAAAGATCTTGTGAGAGGGTCTGCAGCATACATGTTTAGCTCGTTATGTCTTTATCTTCATTTTCACAGCGTCCCATTTCTTTGTACCTACAGCCATCAATCGTATGTACAAATATTTTGGTGTAATCTGCTCTCAGTAGTGTCACTTTAAATAGTGAAGTCCTTTATGTTTAACAGTTTCCCAGTTTTTGTGAACAATACATTAATGTAATTTTCAACAACGTACTTTGCCTCCCACAACTCTTGAATCTTAAGTCATTGAAACCTCCAGAAAGTGAGAAAAAGCCAACAGAGGCCTTCTGAGTGTATTTGTAAGTCACTTGCATTGCATAGATTCTCCATTCACTTTCATCTTTCGGGGTTTTGCTGAAAATGTGCTTTTGCCTTCCAGTATCTGAAAGGAGCCTACAAGGATGCTGGAGAGGGACTCTTTGTCAGGAACTGTAGCAACAGGACAAGGGGTAATGGATTTAAGCTTAAATAGGAGAAGTTCAGGTTAGATATAAGGGAGAAGTTCCTTACTGTGAGGGTGGTGAGGCATTGGAACAGGTTGCCAAAGAAGCGGTAAATGCTCCATCACTGGCAGTGTTCAAGGCCAGGTTGAACAGAGCCTGGGCAGCATGGTCTAGTGTGAAGGGACCCTGCCCATGGCAAGGGGATTGGAATGATATGATTTTGAGGTCTTTTCAACCCTAATCATTCTGTGATTCTATGATTCTAAGAGAAGGCCACAATGGCCAGTCTTGCGATTTCTCCCATACATTAATAGCACTTTGGAGTCAGGAGCCCTTCATGTCTGCACACAGTTCTTACTGGATATTTCTCTAGCTAGTTCACAGTGGCCTGATACAGTAACTAAGTCGTCAAGGACACAAGTGCATCCTTAATTCAGAAGGAAAAATTTTGTGTCTCCAGTTACTCCTCTGGTCAAGTATTTGGCTGAACTGGGGAACTGTTTTCTTCCAGAAAATCCTGGGGGACTTCCTTTTGATCTAGACCTCAGGGCATCTCTTGTGCCCCGCAAAATTTGGCAACATTGGTCTGGCAAAAATATCCCTCCCTTCACCTTTCTAACTCCTCTATCTGTAGGAGCCACCTGTCTAATCATCCCAAGCACTAATGAATGGCTGTCCTTAAGAGTTTGACCATCCAAACAGAGTCCTCTAATGACAAAGCCAAGGATGCAATGCTTGCTAGTGCATGGTGGGCTCTGTGCAGCCTTCCTACAGGTGTTTACTTGTTTTCTTCCACCACTCAGATCTGCAGTGTAATTTTTAAAATGAACATCCCAGTTACCCCGTATCTTGTGATAATAATGCAAATAGTGGCTACTTTTTCCTTTGACAATACTGTGGAGGAAGGAAGGAATGATGAATGCCTCAGTGGAACTACACTGTCAGCTATAGAAAGCTAAATCCACATTCACTAGTAGAAAGGTAAATTTACATAGTCAGAATGGGTAATTGTATAGTGAAGAATACAGTGTGCATGCTGGGTAGGTAAATTATAATAGTCTGAGGCTGTCATAAAGATAATATTGAGGGAACAAGACAGATTTGCATATTTGAAAAAGTGAGCTTACATATGACTCTTGTTCGTTTAGTTAAATCAGTTAATGTATTAGCTTAATACATGGTGAAGACAGTAGTCTGACTCCTCAAATGCATATATTTAGAGAAAAATGAAGATTTAGAAATCATTCTTTCAGTAAATAGGAGGATTAGCTACAAATCCAATAAGAATCTACAGTTTTTCTTCCCCATTACAGTACTTTTTTTGGCTTGAAAGCATCTGAAACGATGTTATTTCCTGATTAGATACATTTTTTAGCATTCCCTGTAATCCATTTTCTTCCTTTTTTTTTTTTTTTCTTTTTTTGAGCCTTTTCTGGTTTCTAGGTAATACGGGCCATTGAATATTTCTTTAGTGTGTGACATTTCTTTAGTGTACGACTGTGGAGTCAGCAGAAAATAACTGCTCAGACTTCAAAGGAGAACTTATTTAATATGGGTTTTTTTGATTATGGTGAATAAATGAGGAGAATTGTGTTTCTGGACATTTTTAGCCTTCAACATTTCAATAACCATGCCCTTTTCACCTCAACTAACTGTAATATACACTCCTAAGGAACTTCTGACATTCAATTATTTTCATGTTTGTGTTGGCTTGTTGGATTTATTTTAGAAAATCTTCATTACCCAGAACAATAACATCTCAGTAACATTATCAGTCTGTTCCTTTTCTGCTTAGCACATCCTATCACCTTTGCTTTTGGAATGCCTGCAGATTTCTTTGAGAAAGCAGTTGCAAGATAGAAAGTATGAGTTAACCATCCAGTTTGTCTTTCTGTGGAAAGCAAGCTGTGAGATCTCTGTCAAACTTGGTTGAATCATTTTTACCTGGGGCAACATTTTAATGAAGTGGCTGGGCCAGGGCTGGAGGGGCTTCGTCCATCCATCCATGCTGAGTGGCTGCTTATACTCTTACAGCAGTTTGGAAGGTATCTGGAAAGTTTCATGTGACATGACAGAGCAAAGCAAAGAGGAGACTAATTAGATGTAGGCACACGGTGGAGTAAAGCAGGCCCTAGAGTGAGTGAAATTGTCATATATGACTGAGTGCAGAAAAAGAGGAGGATGGGAAAGGTTTCAGCTTCAAAGTGAGTCCTTAGAAACACAGCCCTGCCTAGAGTTTCAGAGGAGAGTGAGCCTCGTTCTCTGAGCATCCTTGTCCAGCATTTTCCAGGAGAACGTTAGCAAGTTTAAAACAGAGAACAAAATTAGTCTTCACATAATATGTGGTGGCTGTTAAAGACACAGATACCACAGATTGGTGGAGATTCAGGGCTGTAGGTCATGTTCCCCCACCCTTTACCCAGTACTGGTCCCTGCTGGCAACAAAATATGCATCTAGATGGACTACTAGCAGAAGTGAACCTGTGTTTAAGAGGATGTAGGAAGAAAGAGATGGAAAATGATGACCTAAATGAACATTTCTCTTTTTATATCCTCCAAGTACACACTCTAAAATAATAAGGAGGTACCAGCAAAGCTGCCTCTGACAAAACGTCTGATGGCTAGGCTCATTTGAAAGCAGGACAGCAGAGTTAGAGGAAGTTTATGCAAGTCCACTGTTGCAGGTAGGGTGTCTGTGGAAGATCTGGGCATCTCATGAGACACCCCACCTTGGGAAGGTACTGTGTTCAGCTCTGGGGCTGCCAACATAAGAAGGATGTAGGCCTGTTGGAGCAAGTCCAGAGGAAGGCCACAGAGATGCTCCGAGGGCTGGAGCACCTCTCCTGTGGAGAAGGGCTGAGAGAATTGGGGTTCTTCAGCCTGAAGAAAAGAAGGCTCCAGGGAGACCTCATAACATCCTCCCAGTAACCTAAAAGGCCTTACAAGAAATCTGGAGAGGGACTTTTTACAAGGGCATGTACTGATAGGACAAAGGCTTTAAACTGGAAGAGTAGGTTTACAGTAAATATTAGGAAGAAGCTCTTCCCTGTAAGGGTGCTGAGGCACTGGCACAAGTTACTCAGAGAAGCTGTGGCTGCCCCATCCCTGGAATTGCTCAAGGCCAGGTTGGATGAGGCTTTGAACAACCTGGCCTAGTGGAAGGTGTCCCTGCCCGTGGCAGGGGGTTGGAACTAGATGGTCATTAAGGTCCCTACCAACCCAAACCATTCTGTGAGTCGATGATTTACTTGGAATCATGATGAATATTCATTAGTTTCCTGCCCCAGTTATTGGACTCTTCTTCCTCTGTAGCTCATCACGTTTCATGTAGTCTTTCTTCTCAACACATGTATGCTGAGGGCATTAGCCTGCAGCCCTGGGAAACAATAGGGTAAACTTTTTTTTTTGGCAGGGCTTGAATGTTTGTCTGGCTTCAAGGCTGGAGGCAATGGGCATAAACTGAAGCTCTGTCTGAACTTCAGGGAACATTATTTTACTCTGAGGAACTGTTTGCCCAGGGTGGTTGTAGAGTTTCCCTCCTTGGAGGTATTACCTCTCTTTGATTTTTGGCTTCCCTTTGTATGCTTTAGTTGTCTTTGCAGGTGGCTCCAGAGATGGTTTATATGATGCAGATAAAGTGGCTTCTTGGCTATAGAAGCTAAGCAAGGACCACAGAATAGAATAAAGCTGAGGAGTATCTTCAGATAGCTTTAACGTGTAAATGCAGATACGTTGCTAAGATTAGATGCAGCGATACAAATGCAGCAGCAGAGCAATCTCCTGAAATAAGCTACTGCATAACTATCCCAACAGAAAGGCTCACAGCCATCTGTAAAGGCTGCTAAAACTTACCAGGGAGGCCAGATATCAAAGGGAGAGGCAATAATCAGTCTTTAATGTCTCAGAAGCATACGGGCCTCTTTCCATGTTATGCTATGTCAATGTCTCTAATATTGCAGTATCAGCCTTTAGGTGGTAAAAAATAGAGAGATTCACAGCAGTTTTAATAGAGCCCTCAGATATAAACTGACACTATTGACTTGCTGTAAGACCTGGTTTTATTGAAGGAGCAATCTGGTTACAATTTAAAAAACAACAGTTAAAAATCTCCCTCCCCAAAGAATTCTGCATATTTGCATTTATGTTAATAGCTTTCTTTTTCTGTTGCATATTCCAAATGGTAATACAAAAGTGACAGGAAGGGCACTTTGAAAAGAATGTTAGAGAAGATCTGGATAAGAGAAAGTGGGTGGAGGTGAAGTTTCATTATGTGATGGAAAGCCTGTCACCTCTATGACAAGATTCCTTTCTGTTCAACTCAAGACCACCCTAATAGATCTCCACCTATCGGCTAGCGCCTGCATCCAGGCTGTATCATTAGTCACTGGTGGCAATTACTGTTAGTCATTATTGCTATATAAAAATTCAGTCTGAACAGTCTGGCTGGGGCAGGAGAGAAGGCAGTGTCTCTGCCCTTAGAAATGTTTGCTACCTGCAGTGTGTGGTCTAGGTGCTGGTACAGCTGTCTGTTGCCCAATGCTATATATACAGCATTTCCATTTTTTGGATGATACTTGCTGTCCTTGTGTTAACAAAGTTTTAATGAATAATGTGCTCATATGTGTCTTGCTTCCTTTGGTGTGTCCCAGCCCTCCTCCCAGGCACTCCAGAAACTCTGAGATGATCCTGCAATCATTGGTACCAGTTTTATTGATAATAAAAACATTGACACTTAATTTTCACTTTCATTTCAGAACAAGGAGATTACATTCCCAATGATCTGCCTTTAAAGAGAGCTTATTTATTGCTGTTACTCAGTGAGAATCCAGGGAGATTACCTTGCTCAGTTTGGAAACGGAAGTGTTAATTAAAAGGTCTCTAGAAACCGTCTGTGAGTTTTTATTACAGTTGGGTTTTGCATCCACTGATTCTTATAGTAGGGGAAGAGCAGGGGTTACACTCTGGTGGCTTGTAATTGCTTCCACTTTTGTGTATTGATCACCGTGGGCACATTCACAGCAGAAGTTATTAAAGTCAGCGGTGTCATCTTGCTGTTTTCCCTCTATGACGTTTTCCACAGCCACCCAAGTTCTTCCTGTAAGGATGTTTCCTGCCGTTATGGATCTGACATTTCTGTGACTGTGAGTTTATTCAGCAAAATTCCCCTAGACATGCTGTTGTGGATTGTTCCGAGCCACAATCCAACAGGACAGAAGGTGCCTGAGTTAACTTCAGCAGTGAAATTCTACAGCAGAAGGCATTATTAAAAGTGATCCTTTAGTCCAATAAATTTTCCTTTATGACTCAGAGATTGGAAGGAATTCAGGGAAGGGAAACAGAAACAGTTACAGGGCTGAGGGTTGGGTTACAGGGGGTGTGTCAAGAGAGGAAAAGCTATCAGCATTTGGTAAGGAGCAAAAATGAGTGTGTAATGTGCTGTACTAAGGATGGGGATGTTTTCAGGAGACCAAAATCATTACAAGTTGCATAGAAAGTTCCATCCTGATGATGGGAGTGCCTTAGTTTGGTGACACTAGCTCTGAAAAATGAAGGTTTCCAAGTGTGTATTGAATACAGGTGCAAGATACATGATTTAAATCACTGACCTTGTGCTGCTAGGGATGTGTCCTTTGACCTGGTTCATAACCAAGGATGGCAAGGGCAGGGGATACTAGTACCCTCCCTTTTGGTACCTGCATGCAAGGGGCAGTTTTGTTCTAACATAAGAAAATCTGTCTCATTTGCAAAGGATAGTAAGTAATTTGGGAGCTAAAGAAAACTTTTCCAGTGAGTGTGTGTTAATTAGCTGTCTATCTCACAAATAAACTATTAGTAGAAGGTGCTTAAGTAAAATGCCCTGAAGCTGCCATTTTGCTTCTTAACCATCTTCCCTGGAAAAAAAAATGTTGGGATCTGCTGTGAAGCCCTGTCATAGAACTGAGGAGAGCCTGCAGCAATCTTCCTGCAAGGATGCTGGCAGCATTTCCGTCCTACTTCTGTTTAGATCTCTTGGCAGCTTTTCACTGTAGCAATGACAGTTTTCTTTTAACCCACCTTCTATACCTGTTAGGTTTTCCTGGAAGCACTTTCTCTGGTTTGTGCTGCGTATGTTCTAGGCTACTGGATTTTGGATTCATTGTGCATGTGTAATATAGATGCATCTAGTCATAGAAATTACAAAGTAAAGGAGTTTCTAGACAGCTGGTTCTGAGGTAATGCTGATGTTTTTTTCCCTGTTCATTCGGGGAACAGAATATGCTGTCATACTGACTTTTAATTATTGGGCTCCAGTGTGGCAGGGAGGGGAATGTGGCTGTTTTCCTTTTGCTCTGTTTGTGGAGGAAGGTCGTGAGTGTTTCCTTGCGCTCACTCTGTGTGCTGGCTCTGTGGCCTCCATTTGACTTCACATTAGGATTTTTTACTACTCAATTGCTGCTTACTACTTATCTCCTTGTGAAAGCATCGTGACTGAGGTAGTGGGGACTACTCTGCAAACACCTCCTGCTTCCTTTTGGGGGACAGGGCTTCTCTGTTAAGAACACATGGGAATCTGGAAAAAGCATCAGGAATGCAGACAAGGATTTGTCCCAGCTTGTCAGCTACCCATCAGAACAGATGAGAGCAGGGTGTTTCAGTCTGATGCCTCAGCACCTCCTTTCTTCATCTCCCTGAGAAGGCAGAAAGGACAACCTCAGCTCTATTTTCACCAGGGAAAAGTGAGAATTACTCACCACAGCACTGCACAAGTCAGTCTGGATTTATATCGGCATGATTGAAATGGGCTTGTAATTGCACTGGGGGAGAAGGGAAGTTCAAATTGCCTTGTTTCCAGCATAGGGTGGCTGTACTGTGGAACAAGTGTCCTTGCCCTGAGCCTCAGAGCAGATTTCCATCAGGAGCAGGAGTAGACAGGGATTTCTGTCATGGTTTGTGTACGTCTCCCTCTGCTCCTAGCAAGACTGTTTGGTTCCCAGTCTCAGCAGCTGAAGGCACCAATAATATTACTGCATACAGAACTTTGCTACAGCACAACAGCTTGCACAATTTAATTATTTTAATTGAAATTAACAGGGAAAATAATTCCCTCTTTCAGCAGGAATAAGCAGGGTATGGACTGTCAGTATCTTTTAAAATGAGCTCTGCTGAAGGTGGAAGCACAGAGATATGTACTTAGCCTGCTTTAATGAGATTTGGCTGTAATGTGATGAAATTATTCTAGGTTAAACTCAATCACACACACACAAAAAAAGGTGCTTCATTGTATTAAGTCATATTTGAAACTCAGAAATCTCATTCATATTATTGGTGAGATAAAAGCCATCAAGAATTATGCCATTCTGAGAGATTTGCATTCTCCAAATAGACGTTGGAGAACAAATATTGCTTCTAATGCTGGGCCCAGATATACCAGGATGTGATAATTCCTAAATTTCTTTTCCAAATAGTTATTAAACTAAGAAGAAACAATGCAGATTTGCAAAATCTTGAGATTATTTTATAAGACTCAGACGTAGAAAGCAACCTCCAGCAGACAGATTGTGAGTTGTTTCAAGTTAAATGAAAGGCTAAATATTGAACTGTAACTAAGATTTACTATTTCACAAAAATGAACGAAACTAGTTATAGGGGCAAACTGGGGTGTAGAGCCTTGGATTTAAATGCAAAAGTGGCTTGAGTTATTTTTTTTTCTCTGTGAAAGAAGGAAGAAAACCAATAGGATTAATGTGCCAGACAAAGGAAAGATCTAAAGACACTTAGTTTCACAAATTTTTAAAACCCCACCTACAAAGAAAGCTAAAAAAGGGGATATTTGATGCAGGATGGAAGTCCACAAAAATACAAAATGTGATTCACCAAAGAAAGCTACTACCCTCTGACCAGAAAGCATAGGGGAGAAATGAGCATTACAAATATAAAGAGAAGGGAAATTTTTATTTGTTTTTAAGAGCGTAAAAAGGAGAGTGAGAGAAAAACCAAAACCAACATAGAGTAAAATGCTATTTAGCCATTAATACCACAGCAAGAAAGAAGGAGACCTGATTTGTGATGAGGAGCCAGTAGAGACTGAAGGTGATTTAAAGGGATCCCCAAATAATGTGAACAGAAGGAATAGTGCTTTTCATTGCTAGGCAGGGAAGGTGTTGCCAGAAAGGGTGGAGGAAGTGAGTATCTGGGAAGAAAAATTAAGCAACTGCACCTGAGGAGGAAATGGTGCATCAGACTGCTGAAGGATCTGACAAATCAAATTGTAAGTTTTGACATGCAGTTTTATGAAGGCTGTGTTGAAATGAAATTCCTATTGGAGAGTAGAGGAATTTTATTTAAAAATCAACAAAATATGCATTATGGGCATATATAGGCTCATTGTTTTGACTTCATTGCTATCCAAAAAGGGAAGAATCATTTAAAGTGATGGAGATAATGAGAGAAAATGTTCCTGGAGTTTAATAAAGGTAGATTGTGCAGAATGCTGTGGTACTGGTCTTTGTAAAATAATTGACTTTCTATGTAGATGCAATGCAATAGATCTGTCTGGATTTCAGTGGAGCATTTTCTATCATGTCACGTGCTTTATTGTCCAATTGAGACGGGCAAGATTAACAGAAGAGAGGATTGCAAAGGGAGTAAGGATGCCTGAAGTGGAGACGACAGCAGGTTGTGCTGCAAGGGTGAGTCTTGCCCAGCTACAAAGCTGCTGAAATTTGAGTGAGGAAAGCACATACTGAAGCCAGATCTGTGAAATGCTGTCACTGCAACAGGCTGCTAGAATATTGCATGGGAAGAACAGTGTAATTCTGGGCATTGGAATGAGAGAAGCATCAGTTACACAGAAAGCTGTCATATTAAGCGGATGCTAGAAAATTGACCTAATAATAAGAATTTGGAAACAGCAGCTTAAACCTTGGTTGTATTATTCAAGGCCAGGCTGAGCAGGACCTTGGGTGACATGGTCTAGTGGAAGGTGTCCATGACCATGGCAAGGGGGTTGGAACTAGATGATCTTAAGGTCTTTTCCAACCCAAACCATTCTATGATTATTTGCATCAGGCAACTCTGAACCATCAGTGAAATGTAACTCTGAAAACGCCAAATGACCATGCAAATTACCCATAGAGAACTAAGAGTGTACTGAAATGCTAAAGAAGTCATCACACAGACCCAGTTTAACTTGTGCATTTCTGATTGCTTGTGTTAAAAAAGATGGAGCAGAGCAAGTTCAAAGAAAGTCTTTTCATATGATCCGCATTCAACAGATTTTTTTCAGTCCCCAGCAAAATGGAAGATGAAAATGCATCCTAATTACTGTATAAATTAACACCAGGGGGTAAATACCAGCAATGTTTATGCTGAAGGCCAAAGCTGGCACAAGAACAAAGGGTCACTGCCTGGCAGTGACTCCAACTCAATAACTAGTTTTAAAGTGAAACTTGATGGGCTTATGAAAGGGATGATGAGATATTGCCAGGAACTGGTCAGTATGAACCAGGAGGGTACTTTCTTTTCCTCTGTCTTAGAATAGCCATTTTTTACAGCTTGAAGTCCAATTATGGTGAGATTGTTTTATTTTAAATTGAAGTAATTTATAAATGACATTGAGGAGAAAATTACAAATGGCAAAAACTCTGCAAGTATTCCCTTGGAAAATTGCAAGTGTGCTTTTAAATATACCTTTGTAGGATGATGCCAGTGAATTGGAACATGCAAAAGGAAGGAAATTGCTAAACATGGTTCACAGTGCTACCGAAGGACGTTGCAGTGTAAGCCTCTGTAAATGGCTGAAGTTGTTTTCCTGTTAAAAATATACACCACTGAGGGACTTTTCCCAGCCATGCGCAGGCTGACTCTGTACACAGGACACATGTGGGTGCATAACAAGCGCTCGCATGGCATAGCTGTTTTCAAAGCAATGGCCGGCAGTCCTGGTCCTTCAGGCATGTCCACAGCTCTGGGAAAGAGTTTGTGAATCCCTCCCTCAGTTTGCCATATGGGGACAACTTTCTTCTTGTTACCTAAAGGCATGGTGGAGTCCCATTGCCTGCCAGGCCTCGTTCCTGAACCCAACCCATTTGTTAGAGCCTCTCCGCAAGAAACTTGTGGGACCTCATATGTGTGCCACGCCTTTTATTCATATAGCATGAGAGACTTACAAGGGGATATGTTCTCAGCTGGGAGCTGTGCTAGCAATTCCACCTGAACACTGTTTTAGAAAACTTAATTTTTCCCAAAGTCAAATGAAGTTAATCACCTGCTCATCTCTTTGCATTTCCCATTGTTCCCTTGCACTTGGCTGAGAGATACAGATGTTTATGATGTTTTCAGCTCACTTGTGGCTCAGTGATTAATATTCTGCAAGTTGAGCTTATGGATGCCAGCGATTTCCTGCTCTACTTAATGCACTTAAGTAAGCCTGGTTTGTTTTTCTTCCTCTTGCTAATATCCACCTGGTGAGTTAATTGTATAGGAAAGCAGCCATAGAATACAGAAAATGCAAAAAACATGACATCAACTCAGCTGGGAGTATTTTGCAGTTCAGACCCACGTACATTAGCAAAGGGAGTGTGTAAGAGGCTGGGTGGCAAAGTTTGCTGTGCTAAAGGAAGCTGTTTCTGGTGCTGTTCCCTTGATATGGTCCTGAACTGTGAGCAGAATTAATGTGCTCTGTCCTGAGCTGTCTTGGTTTGACTGCAATAAATGGCAAGCTATGCACCGGTTGTGGTCTTCCACCACAGAAGCTTGTATGAGGGCTAGATGTCACTGTTAAAGGTGAATGTTAATTTAGAAAAATCATCCTTCTGTTCTTCAATATTTATTGCTGTTCAATGAATTGATCAGAATTCAGGCAGTGTTGCTTGGTTTACCTGATATGGAAAAGGATTTTACAAGGTTAGATTAAAGCCAAAATCCAGGAGGAGAAATGTGACTGTGTTTACTTCTTGTCAGGTAGCTCATTATTAGGGCACGGTAGACCCTCATCTGCTGAGAGCATTGATACTTGAATCTCAAAGCAGAATATGTGAAACAGCAGTTGAAAGTTCTGAGCCCAGTACTTTGGTTGCACACGTCCACTTTGTGCAAATAAATATTCAGTGGATCAGGGTTTTGAACAAAAGCCTCTGGTGGAGTAGTCCCGGCCAAGAGGCAGTATAATGTATTGAGGGTGGGCTGTTCGGTGTCCCCTGGGGCAAGTGTTCCAGTTCATAGGAAGCATCAGTTTAACTACGTGAGATACAGTGGTTTTCTTTCCCAACCCAGCCCTGCTTTCTTCCTGGCCTGTTTTTTCCCCCTGGCAGTCTCTACTAATTCTTCCTTGTCTTATCCTCTGAAATTGGATAATCTCAGTAGCTCCCTTCATTGATCCCTGCCCCGTCAGTCCTAGTTTGCCTCTTGCCTTCCTCCCTTTCTTGCATTTCCTTTTGTCTTGCTTTCTGGTTGCCGGTCCAACTTTCTCTCATTTGTATTCAAATTGGCCAACTCCTCCATTTTGTCAGGATCCAGCAGAGAAGAGAGATGAAAAGAAACCTCTCTGCTGTCTAATTCAGAGCAGTCCTGGCACAGCCTGTAACCATCCAGAGTTGAAATTGCCAGGAATTTCTTCACTGGAATGCATTCAGTTTGGACAGAATCAGTAGGAAATAACAGCTCTTGAACTACAGCACATCTCCCTTGTACTCATGTGTGAACTGCTCATTTTCACAGATCATCAGCTTAACTAAATCTTGGGTGAATATGTTTTACTCAGAAGGATGAGGATAAAGGATGTTTCTGCGAGAAAACTTAAGCAGAGTTAACATACTTTTTCTTACTTTTTTTACTGAAATTGTATGAGCTGTCATAGCTTAAAGTTTCTGGGTGAATTCATCTTGAAATAGTTGAAATTATCAGTCAAATGGTTAAAACCTGGCAAAGTTATAGGCATCTGAAAACAGTTTATCATGGAATTTGTTGGACAGCCCTAATAATAGTTTCACCTACAACAGCAAAATTCAGTAACGCAATGTATTTCTGAGGCATCAGCACTGCACAGATGAATACCATTAGATAAATGGGACTTAAGAGAGTGCAAAACACTAGTACCTTGGCACTGAACACTGTGGTTCTACTTTCATATTTGTATTATACGAGGATAAGAACAAAATGGAAAACAGCTTGTTACTCCTAAGATGTGCACGTAGCAAAACTCATGCTGCAGGTAGTCCCCAGCGCTGTGTCACACTTCAGCCTCATCATCTCTCCCATGTTTCCACCTCACAGCTCAGAATTGAGCAAGATTTGTGGCAGTGCCAAACTGATGGATAGCCATCCTATTTTCTAAAGTGCCCTCCCTGACAGCACGGGCTGTGCCAACAAATCTAACTAAGAAAGTCCAGGATAGCAACTCCAGGCCATTTATCAATTCGGTTTGAGCCTTGCAAGGTAGAATTTCTAACTTCTCCCAGTGTCAGTACCAGGAGTACAAGATATCCATCCCCAGCAGGCTTCCTCCTTATGTAACTTTCTCCTCTGCTCAAGTATAATGAACAGATTAATCCTGGAGCCTGTGTGTCAGTTTAGCCTGTTTTTGCTGAATAAACAGAAGAGAAAAAGCATGGGACAAATGGAGTATACACTTCATAGTTGTGCTTACCTTCTTTTATCAGTTTCTCATCAGTTTGTTTTGTTGCCCTTGCTTTGCCCTGTTATAGATAACATTGGCTTAATATGAGTTTGTTCCAATAGGATGCATCTAAAAGCATGAAAATAGAAAAGTGATAGTGAGTCTAGCAAAGTAAAGAGGCTCTACTGTGATATGTAGAAAGATGAAAGTGCTTTGAGCTTAAGGTGCTTTATCTGCTAGAGATCAGGATGAGACCAGATATAGGGTACTTTCTGATTACTGACAGAGACCTTGGGCCTGGCCAACTCCCATATTTTCCAAAATGTTCTGCAAGGAGGAGATCCCATGAGTCATACTTGTCATGGTGACAAGCTGAGCCTGAACGAAAGCATTGGAAATGCTTTGCTGTGACATTAGCTTATGGCTTTCTTCTTGCCGCAGGGAACCAGTGTTGCAGTGGGATAACATTAGTGATAAATGCAGTTGTTTCCAGTCACTTTCCTCATTAAAAGGGCTGAATTGTGCAGCGTGATTAAGGTAGTTCAGCCCTTCACCTCTCCTTCAGCCAATCTATTTAGAAACATTGCTTCCTGGACAACCAGACAGCTTCTGCGTATGTCTGATAGTTTGGGCAGGCAGGCAGTTGTCATGGTTATGGATGCTGCCTAAGAACTAAAATAGATGTATAGAAAGACAGCGAGAGATGTTGGCACAGATCCTCTCTTTTCTGTACATGAGCTGACAGGATGTAGCATGGAGGAACCACCTGTGTCCTGGCTCCCTCCTGCTCCCTCAAAGACAGTACTAGCCATGTGTTTGGCCTTCACTGCTGGAGACTGCAAAAGAATCTGAACTGTCTGAAAAATGGGAAGTCTCTCAGTGAAAATTTTGTGGGAGAAAATAGACAAGTGAAGATGCTAATTTCTTAGAAAAAAAAAAACACAACACCCTACATTTCTTGAGTTCTAATTTGCAGGGAATGAAAAATATCCATGTCTGAGCATGTCAAACTTTCCTTCTCCCTCTTGGAGAGAAATACCAAGACATAACATTGCCTGTGCTCGTCTCAAGCTGGCTTCCAAATGCTATTTGTTTCTAGCAGTATCTTTTTTGCTGTTTCTCGCAATCACAAAACGCTTCCTTGCGTTTTCTATACAAATGCATCAAAACCTGAAGCTGTAGGGAGTTCCACTGAAGACATGGTGAGCTGCACCTCCTTAGCTTCTGCTGCAAAGGGCCCTCAAGCCCAGCCTGTGCAACTGCACTGCTTTGTGAACTGTGGGTAAACAGCTGCAGGCCATGAATGTCAGTCATAAGCCCCTGAGAGCTACGATCAGAGTAGATCCTTTCTGTGGCAAGCAGGTAGGTAAGCAGTCTGGAGGTCATGTAATTCCGTCTGCTCCTCCAGGTTTGCAATTGCAGCTGGAGAGCAAGGGATGTTTGAAGACCAAAAGCAAAGGCGCTGGAAGAAGGTGATGGAGAGTTTTAGTCAAAGGAGATGCATGGTTTTGGACGCAGCCTTGGTTGAACTCTGCACCCAGGTCCTCACAGGATCTCAGACAAGAATTTTGGTTGAATTCAGTCTGCTGGCATCAGGTCCTGCACTATCATACCCTACTCTAGTGCTTTCCCTCTCTTTCTTTTATGAAGCCTGAAACTACCTGGATATTTATTCGTAACACCCCAGGATAAGGAGTAACAGCAGAGGGGTTATTCTGAATGCTTTTTAACCCAGTTCTCCCTTTTGAAAGCCTCTTATAGTAGGGTTTTAAGTTGGTTTAGGAACAGATCCTAAATGTGATAAAATGTTAGTTAACATGATGGGATAATCAAGTCACTTTGATTTCTCCCCAGGCAAACCTCTCTGTAGTCTATTAAAATGAAATATGATGCCACTGCCATTTCCCTCAGCTGTAGTCAAGGAGATATTTGTTTTACTTCAGCACAAGATTGCCCCACAGGCTCCGATTTATACTATCCATATTGATGTTTGTAATTTATTGTCCTTTTACAATACACACTAAAAGGATGTTGTGTTTGCCAGGCTGGCTTTTGAGAACTTAATCTCTGAGTCTGTCTGTATAGAATATACTGGAATTGTACTCTGTCAGTTGTTAATGTAGTGTGTTATACAATATTAACACAAGCTCCACTTGTTTTTAAGCCAGTCTTGGGTTTAGCAAGGGACACAAATAGAATATAGCATATTCACAGAATATAGTCATATTATTCCGAGTGTGATTAAAACAGAGGAGCCCTCTTGTCCCAGCTTTCATAAATGTTCAATGCATTTCTTACTAGCTGGGTCTTCACCTTCAAATATAAATGACCTGAGAGGTATGAGGAAACAGACCATAGATGATAGTACATGTTACTGTCATGTTTCATCCAGCAGTGATGCATTTCATTAAAAGGTGTATAATTTATGAGGCGTGTTGGGTGAAAGATGCTGCAAAAGTACAAACCCATGTCTTAAGCTCCCAGTTTAAGCAAGCCCATGAGAACTGGAACTATCTAAAGGTTACAGGCACTAATGTCATGTGAAGCCATGCTGAGCATAATGCACAGGTTGGAGTAGGTGATGCAGGCAGCTACTTCTACTCTTTCATCTAATGCATTTTATAGTTGACAAATCTGATTTTCACAGAACTAGACTTTTTCAGAGGCAGAATAACAAATTGACGAGATGTTATAATTTTTCAATTAAATTAATTGAAACGAAAAATTTGCACAACAAAAGATTTCACTTTCATTTCCACTTTCCCTTTTTTTTTTTTGCTGTTGTTGTTGTTGTTTTTCTTTGATTTTAATTCTGGCTTGCTAATGTATCAGTATCTTACCCTGCTTTGCACCAGTAACATTCCAGATATTCTGAGCAAGGCTTGTAGTTCACTCCCCCCATCATGTACGTGGTTGTTCTGGCTGAGATCCTAGGCCCTGCAACCCCATGCTGTGTTACATTCTTGTGGTTACGTATCTTGCCATTTGGTTTCTTTTGGAGATCAAGACTGGCAAAGTTTGGCTGGACCACATCATTGGAACTAAAGTATCATTGTGAGTGAATCTTGCGAAGCATTTTATGTTTCTTAAGGCTAAAGAGTATAGTGAAAGAAAGGTTAAAGCAAAATTGCTCGATGGAAGAAGAGCAGTTAAATTAGTTCAGATCAGATTCACTAGAGATGTGGCTGAGGATTTATAGCTGGATCTCATTGTATCTCAGTATGAGATAATTCAGTGAATCAATGAGGAGCTGTATAAAGCCCCTTCATCTTTCCTATCCACCTCCTCTTGCCCCTCTCAAATGCTTGGCTTATTAGAAAAATACAATAAAAGACTAATTGCAAAGAATGTTGGATTTTAATGACTTCATTTACATAGAGAGAATTAGTCTAAAAACAATATTAGGCCATCAGAAAGGAGAATTAAATGAATGTTTTTTTCTGGTTTTTCATTGCAAGGAAATGGAAAATTAAGCAGTGCGGTTTTGAATACTCTTTGGGATTACTTTCCTGTTTCCTTCCCTAACAGCTTATCCTCATTCCTTTAAAGACTTTTTTTTTTTTCCCCTCATCAAAATTCATGTATAAAGGGAACTTTTAAAGTTTTCTTTGTACTTATGGCAAAAAGCTGGCCTGTTTTATCTGCAGATCCTACTGTCAGATAATGTCAGAAAGGGATAGTGCTTTTATACTGAGAGCCTAAAATTAAGGCTGAGAAGGAAACACCAAAAATGTGCTGACTGTTCTGTAGGAACTAGATTGTCTCCCCCAAATATGGCCTTTGCTGGTGCCTAGAGAGGTAGATAAATGCAACCTGAAGACTGGTCTCAATAACACTGTTGCTGTTAATCTTTAATCACCCTATGAGTAGTACCTGGCTGAAGTTCTCAAGAACACCAGTGAAGTGAGCCATAGGTTTGTGAAAGCTACACATTATTTTAAATTATCATTCTTGACTGCAAAAGCAGTTGCAATGGACTCTTCTGTCATCACTATAGGACTCCATCCCCCTCAAGGGTAAAGCTAAGTGACAGAATGAAGTTCTGTTCCAGCTGAAGGACACTTGCCATGTCTTGGTGTGGTAAGCTGGCCGTGACTTTGTCTGAAGCAATCACTGGAGGGGGCCTACAGCACCCCACTGATCCATCTTGCTGAGCCTGGAGGGCAGTTAGCTCTCTTCCCTGTCTTGGTGCAGCATAAACTGTAGTTCAGGTCCTATGTCTCTTCATACCTTCTGTACAATGACATACATGCCAATGTTAAGGCCGAAATAACCATAAATACCTGTAACTTCCACAGAGATCTCTCCATACTTCCATACTGCTCCTGGAAGGGGCCACTGCAATTCACATACTCAGTACCAGTGATTGATCTCTGGGATGAGACATGTGATTGCTCCCCACTTTGCCATCTCACCAGTTCCTCTGGTTACTCTATCCCTTCTCATTTACTGCTAGCCGAGAATCCCAATTTTCCACTACAACCACTTTCCTTATGTAAAACACAAGATTAAAAAGAAGTCATAAAGGGCCTAGAACTACCACTTGGTCAGATGTGGTGAAAATGTGAGTTATTTTATGTGAAGCATTAAAGTGAATGGACAAAATGGAAGGCAAAAAAAGCCTCAGAGGCCTCAAGTGTATAAAAGACATCACCTTGAATGATCAGTGATTTGTTTTTTTTCCTGAGTCTTGATAGAGTCACTGGATTTAGAGTCTTTGAGTTTGAAAAGGTGTTCAGAGGACAGGGAGGGGATCACATTTTTATGGACTTTCAGATGAAGAGGTATGAAAAGCTCGATTTTATTTAGGTGGCATGGAAAAAATCTTACTAAATACCCTAAATAGACTTAATAAGGACCTGTGCTATCTGTTCTCTTGCTGTCTCTGGTCCACGCTGGAATTGACTCCATCTGCCCATCGCATCATCTCTGCTCCACAGTGTGGTGGTTGGGGGGCCCTCCCATGTGGGATTGCTGTGTCATTGACACAGTGTGCCGGTTGGTAAGGGCCCTCCCTCTTCTGCCTACAATTTGGGCTTCACCTGCCCTTCTAAGAGATAAGAATTCACATTTCATTGGGCCACGCTTCAACACCTTACACAACTTCAGCAGCTGGCTTGCATATACCCATTTGTACTCAGCTCACACTCCTGGATTTGAAATATATGGAGGGGGAAAAGGGGGCAGGCCAGGATTGGGAGCAAAATATGAGATCTTTGAGAATGCAAAGGTGATTTAAACCATTGTCTTTCCATTATAGTGATATTGATTTAGTCTACACTGGGAGAGATGTGGTTCTGTAGAGCTGTTGCTATGCAGAACTTGTATAGCGTGTGAACAGGGATCCAGATGCTGAACCCCCAGGTTTCTGAAGCACCTGTTTTTGCAGCTGCCTCTTTCAGCCGTCAGTGAAGTTCTGTTGCTTTGAGATGGACAATATTGACTTAGATTCAGCATGCATTTCAAGAATATTTTCCAACCATGATACATCCTACGTTAGTTTGAAATTATCCAAGCTTAAAAGTATAAAGAAAAGAAAAAGTGATTTAAACATAGAAGATATTTATTTACTTGTGCATCAAGAAGAATAGTGTTTCAACATGCATTTTCTCCCAATACATACATAATAAAGCTCAGCAAAACAAAACAGTATCTCTTCTCATGTGTGCTAAGGCTGATTCATCACTAATATGAACATTGTTTCCTTTTCTGCTAAGGGAGGAGATAGCTCAGTCTTTGATCTTCAGAGTCTCTGGGGATGGAAAAGCCTTCAGAAGTCCCTAATCTCTCTTTTTTTACCCTTGTCTGCATCTTAAGAAGGGTTCTGCAGGTTTTTCTGTGTCAAGCTGCCTATTGATGAAAGGTTTTGATTTCTTCCCCATTCTAGAGGTCTTCCTACTCTGGTGGATTTGCACATATCTGCACACATGTGTTAGTGTTCTATGTCAGAATGAAAACTGGAATAATGCAGAGCCTTCATGAATGATAACCACAAATCTCAGAAGAGTTAGCTGTTTTCCATTGTGATCTCCAGACCTGGCCTGCAACTTTTGTCTGATAGGAGCTATGGATTACCCACTAACCACCATGGTGGTTTAGCCACGCTGAAATGAGTAAGACATTTAGAAACAGGAGTGCAACTTATCTTATAATTGGGAATACAGTCATAAGGTGCTTTACTGTCACCTCTGTTGAGGCATCAGTGTTGCTAGGACCAAGTGGTGGGAAGTGTCTATACCATATTCCTCTTGTCTGTTCTTCTATGATTACAAATAACTACCTAATTGAGTCTTACTAGATACAGATTCAGAGAATATCCATGCTGACTCCCACAAAATGCTTCTCTAAAAAGATCAAGGACATAATAAGAAAGGGCAAAAGCCAGAATAACAGTATTAACTTCATGAATACAGGGGATAAAAGTGTTTGAACTCTGCAGAATGTAACAGTATTTTTATATAAATGAAAACCAAAGCTCAGAACATTTTCATAGAATCATAGTATAGTTAGGGTTGGAAACGACCTCAAGATCATCTAGTCCCAGCCCCCCTGCCAGGGGCAGAGACACCTCCCACTAAATCGTGCCGTCCAAGGCTATGTCCAACTTGGCCTTGAACACCGCCAGCGATGGAGCATTCGCAACTTCCCTGGGCAACCCATTCCAGTGCCTCAGCACACTTACAGTAAAGAATTTCTTCCTCAGATCCAATCTAAGCTTCCACTGTTTAAGTTTGAACCCGTTACCCCTTGTCCTCTCACTGCAGTCCCTCATGAGGAGTCCCTCCCCAGCATCCCTATAGTCCCCCTTCAGTTATTGGAAGGCTGCTATGAGGTCTCCACACAGCCTTCTCTTCTCCAGGATGAACAGCCCCAACTCTCTCATCCTATC
>JASSUY010006134.1:10501-24206 GCA_032466535.1 Forpus xanthops | reverse complement strand
GTCCCTGCCCATAGCAGGGGGGTTGGAAGTAGATGATCTTAAGGTCCTTTCCAACCCTAACTATTCTATGATTCTATGACTTTTCCAGTAAAAGACTTGAAATATGGGAGTAAAGATGCCCTGTCTCTGGTGACTGAATGGTTTGATTTGAACTAAATTCCACTGGTAATTACTTCATAACCACATAAAATTCTTGGTACCTAATTTTTACTGAATGATTTTAAATTTCATACTCCTTTGTGTGGATTTAATACACTGATCCATCTCCTTGGTGATCCTGGCATTGTATTTTACAGTTTTTATCCTCCCTCATGCCTTCTTAAAGCTGCTTCCAAAATATCAGACAGTAAGTATAACTGGAGAGTGAGGAAAGAAATGGTAAGTAGGCAGGAGGCCTTGTAGATGGGCAAACACTGCTCTGAAGCCCAGCTCCTTAACAGAATTTATGCAAGGGTTTCACTTGTGGTGGAACATATGGCTCAAAGAGGTTAGCAGGTTTGGTTATTTAGAACTGAAACAGTGCTTTAAACTTTTCCTAAACTGAGAGAGGTTTCTTTTGAATATGTGTTCAGGTAGTTTTTGAATTTGAGTCCCAATTTTCAGGTAGGTTATCACTCCTGCTGCTCTTCAATTTGCCAGCAGACGAAAAAATTCTGTTCACTGATATTTCTTCTAACAACTGTCAGTGCTTCCTTTGAACATAGAGGATTCTTAATTTTTGCTTTCCTACTTGGGTTTTCCAAAAGAGACTTTTGTATTAAGCTATTTAAAGGAGAAATTAGGGTTCTATGAGATGTATAAATTACCTAACTTGTGAGGTTTTTGAAATAAATGTCAATGCCTTAACAATGCTATTAATACTATATAGAAGTATCTGTTAATAGCTATTCTTTTATCCCTAAGAAGACCATACATTTTTCAAGTTGTAGATGAAGCTACATTTCCATGTTATTCATAAGAGAGGATTTTAATAAATAAGTATGATTAATACGGTTCATTGAAGAAAAACATAAAATAAATTCCTATCAGGAGATCCACTGAAGTTTACTGAAGTTTAGTAAACTCCAATATCAGCACACATGAATAAACATTCCTACACATCCATATGAGAGATTAAGTAAGTTCAGATGTGTTGTAAATTCAAGGCGATGAGCCCTGAAGAATTGTGCAGGAGCCTGCAGTTTGGCAGTTCATAAAGGAACTGACTGTAAAATATGCTTGTGTCTAAAAGGTTTGTTTGGAATATATTATGGAAATAAATAGTATCATAAGTAATTGAATTAAACTGGTCAAAGCCACATTTTAATCAGCAAATTTGCTTATAAGACTAACAGCGTCTTTCCATGCCACTTGCTTTTAACTTCTTGGAGAAAGATTACATCAGCTCTTGCAGCACAATGGGTAGCTGGCCTCTGGAAATTGCGTGGACAGTGTGGTGTCCCTTTATGATCTATGTATCAGAGGGATGGGTGACATGACACTACCCAGCCCTTTGCCTCTTCTTTTGACTGTTCATCTTTCTGGCAAACTTGATGACCTGTTACATCAGGATTAGGGAGCAATGGAGAGCATGGAACCTGTCTGCTAAGCTAGCTTATATGAGTAGGGAATATACCTGTTTTTAATCTTTCTCCTAGCATTTTTAAAATTATTTTATAAAAAGACCATACCTGATCTGTGATGTGAAAGTTATTTCCAAGCGCAGACTCCAAAGCTCCTAGGGCTATTTCAGGACAACCATGTGACTACCCAGCTCCTAGGCAAAAGATGGTCTCCTAGGCAATATATTTATGCTTTTCAGGGTGCACTAGACCTTTAATTCTTTAATAGCATGTCATATTGCTTTGTCATAAGGCACCCAGAATTACTAAGTTATTAAATAGACCATGGCTGTCTCTGTACGTTATACAGTGCTTGTTCCAAAAGGTGATTTCAAAGAGCTCTTACTGACTGACAGGGATCTCTTAGTAGTCAGCTTCAAGAACAAAAGAAATGCTTACATGGTAGATTACAAGGGCTTAGGTATTTGGTGTCCATAGTGGTGCCTTGCTAGATACACCCAAATGCACATATAACAAGGCAAATGTAAGATAATTTTAATGTCAGACATTAAGGAACATTTGCAGTAAGCAGCTCAGTGGTGGTCTGAAAAGGTTTAGAGCCTAAGAATCTAAACCTTACCTGATTCTCACTAAGATTTCTATGTAGCATAATGCAGGTCTTGAGAAATACCAGTAATTTTTGATAAATTGGCCAAGGTAGGATACAATACTAATGTGTTGTCTGACATCTCATGCATGAACCAACTCATTCAAGACTAACTCAAGCATCTGTATGTGGTATGTTTTGTACCATCTAGATATGCTTTTTATGGAGAAGTATCTAAAAGTATATTGCACTGCTCTTATGCTCCTGAGGGAAGTCATCTGCTGCTGATATACAGTTATACGTTTTCGCTGCTGTGACGATTCAGCTGTGCTAGCTGGCACAGCTGAATGGAAGAAGCCAAATCTTCACTCATTTCCTCATTCTTCCCACTCACTCCCCATGAAGAAGAAGCATTAGCAGCTGTGTAGAGTCTCTGCTATGCTGCTGCCTGCCACTACAAGCAGCCTACATGCAAACAGCAACACTTCTGCTATTAGTAAATAAAATAAATGACAACATCATTTGAAAATAATAAAATAACTCTTAAAAGAGCATTTAATGTAGGCTAACCAAGTAGAATAAGTTACAGTGGCAGAAGTAACTACCTTACTTAACTCATTGCTCAAAACTACAGAAATGACTCCCTGTTATGATGATGACAATGCCAGACTATATTTTTAAGGATATGCAGAAAAAGTCCCCACAAACCTGCACAAGAGAAAGAGCCCCATATCTGGAAGAAGAAATGCTAAAAGAGAGGGTTTTTTACACCTCCATTCTTCTTTCGGTCTCTTCTACCTGGCACAGAAGCGTTCTATTCTGAGAGCTGTGACACAGTCAGGGGTGGAAGAGATCTGAAGGGTTCATCCACTTACTTCATGGTCCAAAACAGAAAAACATACAGCAAAAGACACCATGCCATCCAGACTACCAGCTGCAAGGCTTTGCTATTCTTATCTTTGGGAGGTTTTCTGCCTATTCAACCTTAGCATCCACTGTCACAATTCATTTAAGGGCTAAGGAGAAAAAAGATGCTCCTATTTCTTCTGTGTAATGGTGTTTCATGTACTTGAAGGTTGTTACCTTCTCCCCTGTCATCCTGTCTACAGGTAGCAAACCAAACTTTTTGACATTTCCTCACAGCTTTTGCCTCTCCATCGCTGCTGCTCATATCTTGACTTTCTGCTGTTGGTCCATATTGTTCCTGAACTTTGTTAACAAAAGTTGAATTAATATTACAGGGAGAACCTCATGAGTGCTGAGATGCCCAGAAAACCACTGAAAATTTTCTCTTGTTGCCAAATTTGAGTAACCACTTCTTCCATTTCTTGGTCTGTCATGGGAGATGTGTTGTGTCATAGTGAATTGTACCTGATGTAAAAGGAAGAATTCACGGACAAATATGCTGAGTTACTGTTTCAGGCACTTAACTTTCTTTTATCACAGAAGTAATTCCAGTGATGCAGCTGAAATGATTTTTTTCAGTTAAAAATAATGATACTTTAATTTCAAGTTGAGCTTTGTGTCCTGTTGGTGACATGTTTGTAATTAGTAACTTAGCTACAAGTCTTGGAGAAGACTTAAAGAAGATATCAGAAGAATTGTGTGACTAAAAGTATTTAAACTTAAAATTTGGGAAACCACAAAAGAATGGAGATTTGCAATGAAATTTGGCTATTTGAAAGGGTCTGTTCAGTGATCTGTGGTAGCCGAGTAGATTCACTAGTTTCATGAAAGGTTAACTTTCACAGTTAACACAGACCTGGGGATTAAAAAGTCTAATTAATGCCAGTCACTATGGTACAAAACTGATAGCTTGCTTTGACAAGATTACAGGTCTGCTTGATAAAGGCAACTATGCTGACATAGTTTACATGGATTTCTCCAAGGCATTTCACACAGTACTTCATGATTAAAAATCTTGCATTACGTTGAATTAGCAGATACAAGTTGTATTAAAAATTGGTTCAGTGGCAGGCCTTAAAGTGTGATTGTTAACAGAAAGGTATCGATGAGCATTGCTTCTAGGAAATGCTCCTTGGACTCACAATATTAAATTGTTTTAATGAGCTACATAGGTAAATAGTTCCAAATCTTTTCTGCTTGTGGCTTTTGCTCCACTCGGACTCAAAAATACTTTCATGGTACAAAAAACTTAACGTCTGTCAGGGATCATCCCTCTATTCTGTATTCACACACACATTAGCACACACTTGTTAATCATCACAGCCCCACTTTAATTCGATTGCTGCTATTTTAGGTAAAGTGAGACAATATCTTCTAGTTATGTGATTAAATAGAAAGTTAGTAAATAATTGGATCAGAGGTAAAGTTCAATCCACTGACATGTGCTTTATGTGGAATGAACTCATCTAGATATAAACATCACATTTTGAAATCTAGGAATGAAAATTAATGTATGAACATTGGAAGATTCAGAGGTTGCCATCAACAACTGCCACAGCCTGAGTCCTATTGCTGTGGTGTGGCAGTTGTTGCCCTTGGATAACTAGAAACATGAAATAGAAACCAAGAATTGATTTTTTTTTTTTTTTCCTTTAGGAGAATTGTACAAAACCCGTGTGTCCAACTTTGGTGTACTCCTTTCTAGCAGGATGGGGAAACACTTAGAAAAGTTCAAAAATAGAAGCCCAAATATGCCCCAGAAGATGGGAAAGAACCCATGAAATGTCATTCTTGGGAAATTCTGTCAACACAGTTTATTAGCAAATGGCTAGATAAGCAAATTGATCACTGTCTTTAGATTATCACACATGGCAAAGATATTCTGTAGGGAGAAGCTATTCAGTTTTTCAGACAAATGCATAACAATTGCTGGAAGACAAAATCAAACTGGAAAAAAATATTCTCCTAGCAGTAAAGTTAACTAAATGCTGGAGCTGCTCACCAGGGCAGGTAGCAAGCTCAGTAGTCTCTGGAGCCTTTAAATTGGCGTCTTTCTGCAAGACATGCTGTGGTTCAATTCCTAGGCAAGGTGCCACATCCAATATGAACAGGCAATCCAGCAAAATACTGCAACGTTTCTGCTCCCAGAATCTATTGATTTTTGAGTGAGGCAATAAAATTGAGAAACACCAATTCTTTTTCTCTTTTGTGGGAGCTTACACTTTGAGACAGCCCAGTGCAGGGCTCACTGACATCAGCTGAAAGACTTATCTACTTTATACTTCTTTTTAAATAAGGCTTAGAAATTCCAGACATTTTCATGATGTCTGAGATCAGGTGGCACTGTCATATACCAACCATCCAGATGCACAGAGGGTGGACTAATACCTATGCTTTCCAAATACAAAACACTTCCAAAATTGCTGTTTTCTTATTGAGGGTGTTGTCAGAATTTGAGACTGGGTAGAAGGATCTGTGTTAGCATTTAAGCATTTTCTATCTGTCTAGTTCTTACATTAGAAGTCACCTCTCTAGGTTAAATTGCTCATAGGGATTGAGACACTAATGTTAAAAAACATCCAAATTCCTTTGCTGTTATCTAAAGTGAGGTCTGCTGCTCATCCTCCTCTTCTGCCCTTCCAATCATAATTAATGTTTCCCATCCTTTCTACAGGAATCTAGGAGGGTTTTTACTCTCAGCTCTAGGGATGCCCAGTGCCCCTTACTCCTGGAGAAAAAGCCATTCACTTTGGGGTAGGGTTTGTGGGCTCCTCTCAAAGGAGCTGTGAAAAACACCTAAGAAAGAAAACTCTTAACAGACATAAATTTGAGAAGGACATTTAGGTTTAACAAATAGATTATAGAAATGGTAGGGAGGGAGAGAGCACAAAAAATGTTTTTCCCTCATTCTCACTCTACTTGAAGTGTTGTTATAGATCATTTATCCTAAACTGACTTTCAACTAGTATACTTGAAAATACATTACACAGACCCTATTTACTTCTACCACTTCTAGCAGAGGAAAGCAAATACTAGTGGCTCTCCAACCAGGCTAATGACAATTGCTTACTCAAAAAAGCAAGGAAAGAACAGCAAATCACAGAGATCAAGGATCAAGAGAAAAAGAATGAACTTCTGAACACAGTTACCAAGAGGACATTCCAAAGAGAATTTCAGTACACAGATTAAATTGCCTCTGGTCAGCTCTGAATAGATACTTCATATCACTCCCACCACCAAATTATCTTGGAGATAATTGTTTAGTGAAGATAGATGACAAACTAGTCCATAAACACAAAGCAGGAATACTTGTTATGCCATTAGAAGGTTACGAACACATTAGTTTGGTACAGGGATGCAATAAGGAGACATTCTACTGGAATGGCAAGACTTGGTATGCATTAACTTAATTAAAGTTTTACCTCTCTCCCTCCTTTTTCAAGGGTTTACATAATGTTCACTACTTTACTTAGAGAGAAAGTTCAGTCACCAAAATCTTTCTGGCTGTACAAAGACATGACGAGACCAAATGCAGCCTTGAGGCTAGGTAGAAAATTCAATTGTAGCTGCATATAAGCCTTTAAAAATTTCATGCCATTCCTTTGAAATGTAAGTCAGCAGTGTGCACTCACAGCCCAGAAAGCCAGCTGTATCCTGGGCTGCATCAAAAGAAGCGTGACCAGCAGGTCGAAGGAGACGATCCTGCCCCTCTACTCTGCTTTTGTGAGACCTCACTTGGAGTATTGTATGCAGTTCTGGTATCCTCAACATCAAAATACATGGAACTGTTGGAACAAGTCCAGAGGAGGGCCACAAGGATGATCAGGGGGCTAGAACACCTCCTGTATGAAGATAGGCTGAAAAAGTTGGGGCTGTTGAGCCTGGAGAAGAGAAGGCTATATGGAGACCTCATAGCAGCCTTCTAGTATCTGAAGGGGGCCTCTAAGGATGCTGGGGAGGGACTCTTCACTAGGAACTACAATGATAGAACAAGGGGTAATGAATTTAAACTTAAACAGAGAAGTTTAGGTTAGATATAAGGAGGAAGTTCTTTACTGTGAGGATAGTGAGACACTGGAATAGGCTGCTCAAGGAAGTTCTGAATTCCTCCATCCCTGGTAGCATTCAAGTCCAGATTGGACAGAGTCTTGGGTGACATGGTTTAGTGGGAATGTTCCTGCCCATGGCAGGGGGTTTGGAACTAGAGGATTTTAAGGTCCTTTCCAACCATAACTATTGTATGATTCTATGATTTTAAGCGTGAGTTTATAGCTCTGGTTTTAGACAGTGGAACTAGAAAGTTAAGAAAAATTAAGACAGACCTCTGACTAAATAATTAACCAGTCTACATGAAGGTCATTTGTAGGATACAGCTCTATGCTCCTAAAAAGTGTTCTTTCACTACGAGAAGTCATATTGTAGTGGGTGGTTCCTAAGGTTTTCTGACCATAACCTCCTTGAGAATCTTCCAGGTGCTCTGCTGATTTCATCACCCTATTTGGACTCATGTACCCTCTAATATGTCTGTGTTAGAACTTTGACCTGTAGCTACAGATGGTCCAGCCAAATGGACGAGGCACGGAAGAAAGCAAAGGAAGTATGCACCTTCTGCAAAGAAAACATCAGTAGGTAATATGAATGCACTCAGGCTGAAATACACACTTTGTTGTTCTTCAACATAAAAAATAAAAGCAAACAACAGAACAGATAGTGCATCAAGGGTGCTGGAACAGACCAGACTACTCAGCTCTTTTGTGACACATTATGCTGAAGTCCTGTAAGCTCAAATGTATTTTGGTCCATGTTAGGAAAAAAGACTGAGCTCCAGTTTTGCGAATTGCCTCCCCGAAGCACCCTACAACTTTCCTTGCCAAGTATAAGAACAGAAAATTTACCAGCCTCTATCTTTTGAAATGAGACCTCGCCAGAGTCACATTCATTGCTGAGATCAGTCCATCACAGAACCATAGAACGCTGTGAAGTCTAAATCTCCCTTTCTCCCCTCCTCCTCTTATCTCTGCTAAGGCTTACCATTTTTAAATAACCCTTCAGAACAGGAAGCTGCACCCAGGGTGAGGACAGTAGTTGGTGCACTGAACTCCTGGAGGATCATAGGGTACAACCGGTCAGTGGGAACTACCAGCTGAGTAGGAGACGTTCTGCTGATTTCTCACAGTGATGTAACCTTTAGGAAATATTGATACAAAATGCATGCATCGGTTGGGTCTTCAAATGAGAAGATATTTAATTTGCAGCATTATCTATTTTTCAGTGGAACCAGATGCGGTGTCTCCTGGGGGCCTCTTCTCAAGTTAGTTTGTAATGGAATATTAATAATCAGGTATGTGCCGAGCTGCAGCCACAATTTTTGCCATAAATTTTTTCATAAAGTATTTTATCTCAAAAACCTTCAGTTATTGATCTTAATTTCCTTTTAACTGGTATTTTCTCTATGTAACCACAATAAACCAGGAGAGATTTTTAGCAACTGTGCATAAAGTAAACACAACTCAGATGGACTCTACATAATATTATCTAGTAAAAAATCTCCAAACCCTAAAATCTGACACAGAGCAGACTTCCTTATGTTCCTCTGTATTTTATAGAAAGAAAACAGACAATATATGAGTGAAAGCAGTTACTTGCATATACAAGTTTAAGCAGCTTATCCTGCTGAAACAGATGTCTCTTTTGATGTATTGCTCAGTTCTGTTACTGATGACTACAACCTACTTGCAAGAAGGTTTAAATATTGCTTTGGAAGTACCTCTGCTTGTCTCCGGAATTTAGACTGGACACTTGATTTCTAGATGACTACAGTTAGTTGAAATGAATCTTCGTAGTTAAGGTTGATAGTAACACTCTCCAAGAGTACATACCTGCAGACAATCATTGTTCTAAGCCCCCAGCTCCACCTTTAGAAGTAATCTGGTTATTCTAGCTCCCATCTAGTTTTCCTTCTTTTGGCATTGTAAGTGGCATTGTATGTGCAGGTTTTGAGTAGTCCAGTCGTGCAAAGTGCATAACAATGGCCCTTTGTTTTTTACTTTCTTGCTCTTCTTAAGTCTCCTAGACCCTGTTACTGCCTTCTGGCACTTTGGATTAACAATTTGATCTTTGTTCCGTCAGGTAAATTGAAGTAAGTATTCCATAGGCAGTTTTTAGGAAGACTACATTTTTTATCTGTCTTACTCCATGCATATGGAAACATGGTATCTTCTGTTTTCCTTCTCCCCTCTATCACTTTACTCTTCAAGACCCACTTCTGCTAAGTGATATTTGAAAAACTCAGCCAAAAAAGTAGTGGTGGAATGTCTCTGTAATGATAGCTGTCATTATTTATTAATTTACAAAAGAGATACTTAAAAATTATTGAGAATCATCAAGCTGTGACATTAATAACCTATTTAATGATTAGGAATTCATTATTCTTTCTTTCTTTCCTTCTTTCCTTATGCATGCTCACCTCTGTCTCCGATCAAATTAGGAAGCAAGCTCTTCAAATCAGAGGCTGCATCCTCCTGTATCTTGTGGACTTGGATTACAACAATCATGAGAAACCTAGGTTACATACGAAAGTTATGATTAATTGGAGACATTAATAAATTGTAAATAATAAAAATTGATTTTATACTCTGAGTCAAGAATGATCCATCCTGTGAGTGATCAGAATTTTAGAATGATCAGAAAAAGCTGTGTCTTTCACTGTAGGAAGAGCTCTCAATAGCTGCAGGGAAGCAGAGGTAGCAAAAGAAAGTTAAAGTAAGAAATAGTATACGTTTGTATGGCAGCTTGCTTATTGCATAAAATTTTTTAATAGAATGAGCACTAGATGTGATCTCTGTTTGTTACAACTCCAAGAAAGAACGCAATTATTTCTTTTATCCTCAGTACGTCTATCAGATTCAAAGATGCTTTCCATACCCTCCAATGTGAAATTGTATGTAGGCTGACATACACCCAATTACATTAACACTGTGCCTGAGGACACTTTCACAGTGTTCCCAAACACACCAGCAGCTAGGATGGCCAAAAGACCATATGCAAAGCTACACAGGCAATCTGCAGTATTTCCCAGATTATGCACCTTTCAGCTATTGCTTACAATCAGGTTGTGGCATGTTACTTTCACTGAATTTCAAGAATTTCAAACAGTAGTTCAGAAACTGATGTAATTTTTCACGTTAAGTATTCATACGGTGAGTAAAGTAATATAGATGCTTTATCAGGGAAGGATACTGACTTTCAACGCTGAAAGAAAAAGCAGGATGTGGACATCAGTCCAGTGTGATTATGGGAGAATGCTGGGTTTAGTACAGGTCAGAAACCTGCTCTGATAAAACATTCCCTGAAAAACAAAAATGAGCCCCATGGATGTAGAGATCACATGCTGGTAGAGTTAGCTTATTGAGAGCCTTGTCAAATACAGTGCTGACCAAAAAAATCTACATAAAATTCATAATCTCTAGAATGACATTGGGTCTGAAAACAGCAATTACTTTTGGCAAGTGGTTTCCATTGTGATTATAGTGCCTCAGAATACCAAAAAAAAAAAAAAAAAGGAAAATCTCACTTTGAAGAAACTGAATCCCACTGTAGAGGCACAGTTTCTGGGAGTAAAGGTTAGGTGTATTCACTAAAAGAAATACGTGTATGTATATATGAAGTATATGTCAGCTTCTTCCTACTTGTCAAGTCCTTGATGCACAATTAGTTTTCCATTCACACAGGCAAATTCTGTGTTAAGTATTAGTGCTAGTTTTATTATTAAATACAGCATGGCCAGGATTTTCATTACACACTAGTGTATAGTGTCCCTGCTAATACAGTGCATAGGATGTGTCTGTATGAAAGAAAAATTACTTTGGTCTCACTGGACAAAATACTATGGTTTAATCTGAAAATGCAGATATGTCTATTCCAAAATATTATGCATAAATATTTCTCAAATTTTGAAGTGAAGTGCAAATAAAATAGGTTTTATTAGAAGTGTTCCTAACTTCTGTCAGTCTGCTGGTAGTGTGCAGGAGAATTTGTTGCTATATATATATATATATGTAAAAACCCATGATGCTTGATTTATGGTATAAAAGGGGGTAAATGATTTGCAATTGGCCAGTTGTATGCCTGAGTAGGATAATAGTTTTGCTTTTGGCATGGTAAAAAAAAAATGAGAGGATTTAAAAAAAAATTAGGGGATTTAAAAAAAAACAACCCCCCTCCCCCCTAAACAACCAAAAAGCAACTCCCCCAAAAAACCTAAAAAGAGAAAAAAAAAGGAAAAAGACAACCCAAACATACAACAAAACAAACAACCTCTAAAATTACTACTGCTCTGTTGTAAAAGAAAAATGGACAGACTTTTTTTTGGTGAATTGCATCAGTCAAGCAGAATCGTCTTCACCCAGGTAAGAAACATTTTTACATGGAAAATTTTCTAACCAAATTCTTTCACTTGCTGTTAATTCATAAGTAATTTTATTGAATAGAGTCACACAATGGCAAATGGGAAAGGAAGAATTCTGATTCTGCAAAACGTCCAGAAAATTGAAATGTGAAAAGGCATGCCATTATAATTTTAAAGGATGATCTTATGCAGTGCACTGGTTTTGCTCAGTGACACTTTCTACACACCCTCAGTTACAAACAATGCTAGGAAAAACCAAATCACTGTGCCCCAATAACAAAGCACATTGCATAAAGGCGAACTGTCACCATAGTTAGTAATTTTGATAAAGGTGGCTCTTTTGCAGATATTTCCTAAATTCTGCTATGGTCTGAATCATTTGATAGATCTCCTGATCTTACCAGCTATTAATATGATCTTCAACTGTCATTTGAGCATTCAGCAACAAAAGTGAATGAATGAACACTGGTAACGTGTTTGGTGAAATGAGTGCACCTTGAATAGTACAATATTTAAGTCAAAACCATAGGATAGGTGATATTTATGCTGTTAATCAGAAACAAGGATATCATTGAGCAGGTCTGGGTTTTGTTTGGCCACTAATGCATTTATTTTAATCCTATGATATTGTACGTCTACCAACATGATGATATCAGTGATCAGATCCGTGTTTTGCCACTAAATTACCAGGCATCCAACTTGAATTTGAAAGTCAGGTTCCTATTTCTCCCATCAAAATACAGATAACTGAAAAAGAAAAGAGTAGATTTTAGTCACAAAGGTCCCTATTAGATTCAAATCCCAGTCATAGAGATGAAATCCCCTGGCACTCTATGTAAGACTAACCCCCACCTGCTGAGCACACCCTTGCCTCTCTTGCCACTACCACAGCCTTGAGCGCCTCATCTCAGATAATTATGCTGTACATGAATCATTTTTTAATGTTTGGCTTTAATACACACTGATTCTTTAAACAATAAAAAAAAAATCAGCAAACATCATCACAATCTGGAAATCTCTTTCTTAACTTAGAAAACGGTTTCTTAATGGCACAGGGGGAGAACACGACAGCAGGCTTGACAACATAATTAGAAGATTGTTATGAGGAAAGGGAAAAGCATTCTTTATACAGCTCTTACTACTTTCAATAAGATTATTCTCCCTGAATAGCTAATCAGCTTTTCTAGCTTCCCAAATCCATGTGCTTTAAGCTGCTCTCACAGTTCTTCTTAGTTGTTAAATGGCAAACAGTGACACCTCCAAAAGGGAAATTTAAAGTGTTAACCAAATGTGAGCAAACAGCATGATGGAGACTGCAGATAAAGAGATCTTTGGCAGATTAGCAGCAATTTAAGAAGATCACACTGTTACACCTGGGTTGACAAGAGCTGACAGGGTTTGTTGATCTCTGCTCCTATCTCCAATTTGAGTGTCATGTTCAACAGAAATGAGAGGAATACAAAAAAAAAAAAAAAAGAAAAAAAAAAAAAAAAAAAAAAATCCTTTAAGTACTGAACATTGGCTCCACAGCAAGTGTTTATGGCAGCTGAAACAAAAAGCAGCTAAAGAAATAGATGAAAGGATTAAAACTGTTCATCTCTAAGTGCACAGCACTTCCTCCTAATGCTGAGCGTCCCATTCTCTCCCTCGACAGAACCTTGTCCCACTCACTACCCACTTTGATGTATGGAGGCTTTCACTGCTGGCAAAATCCTGCAAAACAATAAAGGTTGAATTAGAACTAGAAAGGAGGATGGGAATAATAAAAAAAATCTCAGCAACATCAACAGCGAGGACTGGTTTTGCATTGCTAATGATACAGCTTGTTAGAAGGCTGAGGTTTTGTTGTTTTGGTATTGGTTGGGTTTTTTCCTCACTGTAAGTCAGTTACTGGGCATTTATTTATTGAGATTTTGGTGCTCTCCACTTGCTACCTCTGTCAACAAAGAAGCCTCTTTCAGCTGAACTTTGTCATCCTCCTTTATTTTAGAAACCTTTATTGATAAGAATCCTTATACAAGTTGTCTTAAAAAGAACATAAATTGTGAATCTCCTCCATTAGAGAATGAGGCTGTTGTGGTTTGAGGCTCTCAAAACTCATACAATCACTCTCTCACTCACTTTCCCCTCTTTCTTCCCCGGTCCCGGGGAGATGCGAAGGAGAATTAAAAGAATGCAACTCCCACAGGGTGAGATAAGAACAGTTTAGTAACTAAGGTATAACATAAATCACTACTGCTACCA